>JAABKJ010006233.1:0-22178 GCA_011634705.1 Andricus grossulariae | reverse complement strand
AAAATACCTGAATTTTCAACCAATTAGTTGAAAATTCAAATAAAAATTTTTTATCACCCCCCCCCCCCCCTTTATGCAGAATACTTTAGGTGAATTATGCACGGCTCTAGTAATTTGAATATTTAGTTTTTTTTTCAGATACTCTTCCTGTTATTTATGTTATAGTATTCAAATATCAATATCTTCAATAATTTAATTGATAAAAGAACCTGAAAATTATGCATATATATCAGGTTTATTTTTTTTCCTTTTTTTTGTTAATTCAACTTGGCAACCCTACAAATTGTTTCTTTTGCCGAGAAAATGGCCTCTGATTTCTTTCAGAATTTAAAAAAATATTTAGAGGTCGCTCAAGGACATTTTAGGGCAAAAATGTTTATTCCTAATTAAATTGACGCTATTCATTAATTATTTATTTCTGGCGCGTATGAATTGTGTTCTTTACAACACAATATTGCATTCAGATTTTTTCAGATTTTCATAATAACATTCTAAGGTCGTTCAAGGTCATTTTAAGGCCAAAATAGCTATTCCTAATTAAATTGACGCTATTTATTGATTATTCATGTATGGTGCGTATGAATTGTGTTCTTCACAATTCAATATTTTACTCCGATTTTTTTCAGATTTTTACAATAACATTCAAAGGTCGCTCAAGGTCATTTTAGGGCAAAAGTGGCTATACTTAATTAAATTGACACTATTCATTGATAATTCATTTTCGACGCATATGAATTTTGTTCTTTACAAGTCAATATTGCATTCAGATTTTTTTCAGATTTTCACAATGACATTCAAAGGTCGTTCAAAGTCATTTTAAGGCCACAATGGCTATTCTTAATTAAATTGACGCTATTTATTGATTATTGATTTATGGCACATATGAGTTGTGTTTTACAAAATTCAATATTTTACTCAGATTTTTTTCAGATTTTTACAATGACATTCAAAGGTCGCTCAAGGCCATTTTAAGACAAAAATGCTCATTTCTAATTAAATTGACGCTAATCATTCATTATTCATTTCTGAGGCGTGTGAATTTTGTTCTTCACAATTCAATATTTTACTCAGATTTTTTTTCAGATTTTTACAATAACATTCAAAGGTCGCTCAAGGTCATTTTCTTAATGAAATGTTGATTCAATTACATTTGCTCTAGTTCTTTTTTGAGAAACAGTATATTTATTCATTGCGGCAAAAAAATAGTCAAAAGGTCTAATAACCATGTGCCATATATAACTTTAAGGTCATTTAAGGTCATTTTGCGAAAAATGGTCATTTAAAATTTTTTCTTCTCCATGAGAGATATATTCATTTCATTTTACCATCTAATATCCAAGTGTTAGCACTGTTTTTTTTATTATCACAATTTACAAAAAGGTCATTTTTTGCGAAAGGACCTTGAATGTCCTTCAAATAATATGACAAACATTTATCCAACAACTTGACTATTTTTTTTGCGGAAATGAATAAATTGACACTGTTTCTCTATAAAAAAAATAGAGGAATTTCAATCGAATTAATGTTTCATTAAGGAAATGACCTTGAGCCACCTTTGACTGTCATTGTAAGAATCTGAAAAAAATTTAAATGCAATATTAAATCGTAAAGAACACAGTTCATACGCGCCAGAAATAAATAATCAATAAATAGCGCCAATTTAATTAAAAATAGCAATTTTTGCCCTAAAATGACCTTGAGCGACCTTTTAATATCATTGTGAAAATCTGAAAAAAATATAAATGCAATATTGAATCGTAAAGAACAAAATACATATGCGTCCAAAATGATTAATCAATAAATAGTGTCAATATAATTAGGAATAGCCATTGTTGCCCCAAAATGACCTTGAGCGACCTTTAAATGTTATTGTACAAATCTGAAAAAATCTGAGTGCAATATTGTATTGTCAAGAACACAATTCATATGCGCCAGAAATAAATAATCAATGATGGGCGTCAATTTAATTAGGAATTAGCATTTTTGCCCTAAAATGGCCTTGAGTCACCTCTAAATATTTTTCTTTTAATTCTGAAACAGATCAGAGGTCATTTTCTTGGCAAAAGGAACAATTTGTAGGGATGCCAAGTAGAACAAAAAACTGCAAAAAAATCATCCTAATATATATAGATGAGTTAAGTTTTATGTCAATTGTTTTCATTACAGACATAAAAAATATACATTTAATCCATATAAAAAAAGTGGAAAAGTATTCTCAGATAAATTCGTTTTATATAAATTGTTTTCGATCCAAAAGGTATAAAAAATTCTCTTTAAGGTGAACAACTAAAATAATTGAACACTTAGCCACTAATGAGTTACAATTTTTTTCTTTAGCGTGCACGTATTTTGAGCTTTTATTTATATCCTAATTAGCCTGTAGAGAACATGAAAATAATAAAGGTGGTTTAACTAAATTGCAGTTTTCTTTAGATACATAGAAACTTTTCGCATGACAGTTGCAGAAATTACGTCTATATGTCCCGGAGTTTTTGCTAATCATTAGGCTGCCAGTCGTTCCATAACATGCTTCCGTCATATTAAAGCGTATATGGTGTAGTAACTTAATTACACGTTATTTAGCTTCTGGCGATCGAGCTGGGTTTATTTTCATCCATCTGCATCGTTATATCACTCAGTGGTAATGTCAGTGTCTGATATTTTCATTTTTTTTATCGAAACGAAATATGAATCATTTCAGTCAAGGATATATCAACCCGCGTGTTCTTTTTTGCCAACAGTCTTTCATTTGCTAAAACAAATCCGGGTTCCAGTTTTTATATTGTTAGTGTAGTACAAGCGATATTTATTTTTAATGACATAATTTGTTTAAACAGTTTGAGACATGCATTTTCTCTACAAAAACATCTACAATGCAGAAAATTCCCACAAGTAAAAAGTTATCAGTACAATCAACATAGTTTTCCAATCAATTATAAAAGATATCTAAATTTACACATTTTTTTAGATTGATAAAATTACAGAAATTTTGAGAATGTATTTATAAATCTAAGAAAATTTGTAGATATCTTTTAGAATAACATAGCGGAATCCGTCGGAGATATCTGCGATTCACCACTGAAAGTTTACCTCAGTTTGGGGTAACCACCTCGCTTTTAGCCTGCTTGACCGATTACCAAAAAATTTCGTACCCTCAATTCTTTCTGTGAGTACAATCAATATAGTTTTCCAAGTATTTCTAAAAGATATAAATTTACCAATTTTTTTAGACAAATAAAATTACAGCCTGTAACCGCGGAAAGTTTACCACAGTTTGGTATAATCAGCTGACTATTACCCTACTTGAAAAATAATTATCTGCAAGGTTTCGTATCTCCCTTTTTTCGTTCTGATCAGTTTTCGCTTGACGGAATTGTTTGCATCTTAGATGTTTTTGGGGAGATTTCACTTCTTTTCCAAGAAAATTTTTTATTAATTGAAATACTCGTTTTAATGTAATCAGAATATTCAATACTTAACGCAGTGTGAGGTAAAGCGGGACACCCGGAACTATTCATTTCATGACTTCACATTGATTCTTGGATAAGAAACGGGTGTTCCGCTTTACCCCACATGTCCTACTAAGCCACATTTTACGGTAATTATTGAAATAAGTGGGTTTCTCTATTAAACTCGCATTTCACTTACAAGTTTTCTAACACAAGTTATCATTTTCTAAAATATCAAGCTTGACAATGATTGTTAATTATTGTGGTCCAACAATTTTTTTTGTGTTGTTTTTCGTACCCTCTCCCACCCCCCTCCAAATTTGTTTGAATCCAAAAAATATATATACGTATTTTTCGACTTAAAAAATGTATATTTGGAGGTTTCGCAAACCCCATAAAGTTTACCACGTATTTCCCATAAGGAAACATGATGTTTTTGTGAAGTTTGGACAAAATTGTCAACATTAGGGGTATCGAATTGGCCTTCAACCTTTATCTTTACAATTAGCAGTAGAATATAATTTAAAAATTTGTTTCTAAATGTCATCCCCAAAAGTCTTTTTCAGAAGGACCCAAAAAACCCCATAAGTGAAAAATTGAGGGTTTTGAGAGTTTTTGGTGCTTATTCTTATTTTTTGGAGTTCGTTTTATTACAAATTGTTTATAATATATTAAATATAACCTTTTAATGATGATCAGGTGTTTCAAACATTGTTTCAACAAATTGTTATTGTTTATAGTAATTTTCTCTTAGAATAATGGTAGGAAGTCGCAGTTTTTGTTGTTTTTTTCACCTTGTTTTCAGCTTTTCAGCCTAACCGAGGAAATATTCAATTAAAGTTACCAAACATAATTGTTTCAACAATTTATTATTGTTCATGACTATCTTTTCTCAGAGTAATGTTATCAAGTTGCGATTTTTTTCTGAATATTAAACTTTTTGGCAACTGTTCAGTTCAAATGAAGTAACAATTATTGTTTAAAATATCAGGAAAGCGGCAACTTCCTAGAAATTATCTATAAGAAGATAGTTATAAACAATAATGAATTGTTTAAACAGTTACATTTGTTAATTTGCCATGATTGTCCATGATTGGACAAAAAGTTACAAATTTCATAAAAAACCCACAACTTCCTAACATATTAAACCATTTATTATCGAAAATGATAATAAATGGTTTAAACGATCATTTCTGTTAAATATAATTGATTATGCCTCACTATAACCGGAAAGTAGAAAATAAGTTGACAAATTTGGTAAAAACCGCGTCTTTCTAATATTATTCAAAGAGAATATCATTTAAAACAATAATAAATTTTGTAAACAATTATTTATATCAAATTTAATTTATTATTTGTTCTCTTTAACTGAAAAGTTGATAATAGGTTGAAAAATTCGGAAAACTCGCGACTTTCTTAACTTTAAGAGAGAATAGCTGAAACAAATAATAAATTGTTTAAAAAATTCGTATAAACATCTTATTATTAGAAAAAAGTATTATTTTTTGTATTAGAAACAATTTGTATTAAAAAAAAAATGTAAAAGAATCATGATAAGCGAAAAAACTCACAAAACCCAATTTTTCACCTATGGGGTTTTTTGGAACCCTATAAAACAGACTCACGGGGGCGATATTTTAAAATAAATACCAAATATTGAGGATTCTGAATAAAATGTACAAAAATGTCTTTTTTTCTAATGAGAAATACGTTTTAAACTTCATGAGGCTTACGGAACCTCCAAATATTTTTTTTTAAATGTGATAATTTTTGTGTGGATTCAAACAAATTTGGGGACGATATGCATGAAAATTCAAAATAAAAATTTTCCAAGGCATTTTTGGACCACCCTAAAGTACACGCGACTCTATTCTCGGAGTGCACAGTCTTCCCCTTTTTTTTAGTTTCCCCTTTCTTCGTGAAATTCCCCTTTATCCCTATTCTTGAAAAACTTCCCTTTTCCCCATTTTCTCTTCAAATATACGATATTTGAAAAAACAATATTTGAATTACGCGGAAAATTCCCTGAAATTAGTAAGTGTACCCATTATTGAATAATAATTAAAGCAATTATATCACTCAAATAAATTATTTATGAATGAATAAGGTACGAACAACATTACAAAATATGTATTCGACAAAAGTGAAACAAAAAATTTGAATCAGTAAAATTTAATGATTTCAAATTCAAAATATTTCCTATTGGTTCAAAAATTTTGACAAATTTGTTATATTTACAGCTTTTACTAGTGAACAATGATAGAAAATTACGAAACTGTTATTATTCTGCTTTTTTTGGGGAAAACATTTTTGTCGCGATTTAGGATTTTTGGGATTTCATATTTTTTCGCGATTTTGGGACGTTATGTACACAACGAAAAAAAATGTTTTCCATGAATAAAAAATAAGAACATGTTTCTTTGGTTCAAGCTGAAGAAATTTCAGGTTAGAATCAACACAAAAACATGTGTTTGTATATTTTCAAAAACTGTTAAAGAAGGCAAATTTTTTTCCAATTTTCAAAATTGTAAATATTGTCAATTGTTATCCCTTAGCTTAAACGATTCTATTAATTTTAGCATTTTTACTTCTCTCCTGAAGAGTATAGCTTCAAATTTAGATTGAAATTAATAATTATAGTAAGGAAGAAATGACGAATCTTGGAAAGAAATATTTATGAGAACGATGTTATATCAAAATTTCGTATTTAAATAATTTTATTTCTTCTCAGACTTTTTTATATCACTGTGAATGGATTTCCAGCGACCTAAGTGTATCCAATTTTTAAAAATAAATTCTTTAATGGCAGAAATCATTGAAAATTATTTGAAAATATAACATTTCTTATGAACAGATTGTTTGTTCTTTTCGACATATAAGAATAAATGTTAAATCTTTCCCCTATTTTCCCCTTTTTCGTGAAAAAATCACCCCGTTTCCCCTTTTTCGAGCTCCTTTTGCACTGTGCTCCCTGTATTCTCCATATTGGTCCTTACAGCCTCTTTGTGCCTTTCGAGTTCACTGTCTAGTCTATAGAGTATATATAGATGGGAAGGGTCACTTGATGACCATCTCTATGTAATTTGTCTTTTGTTTCCCCAGTCTGTTAGTTCGGCTGCAGGAAGAAAACTCCTTCGATGCAGAAGAACAAAGGGCGGAAAGCGTCCTTTTTCTCATAGCCGCTTCCAAGGACGAGGGCAGAATATTGCTCGGGTATCGGAGACGGAGGATGAAAAAGGTGAACCTGTTGTATGAAAAATGAGTGACGAAAGTTTGAAACAAATGACGAGACAGCTGGTTCCGCGTCCGTTTGAGTCTAGTTCCAAAAAGATAGGATGGACTTTAGAGAGGAAAATTGCCGGTTTCGAACGACCGTTGAAAATGATATTTGTTCACAGGTGAAACTAGAAATTTTCTATTTTTTGGGTTTGAAAAATTAGGGTTTTAAATAGTTGTGGAATTTGCTTTCGACTACTGACTTATGTGAGAAAAAGCAGAATTTGATGCCTTACTGATGAGCCTTACTGACGAGCCTTACTGATAAGCCCTACTGCTAAGCCCTACTGCTAAGCCTTACTGATGAGTCCTGTTAGTTAGTCTTAAATGAAACTTGTTAGTTTTCGTGCTATTTCAAAAGCTATTGACACTTATAAAAGTATTTTAAAAACTATTTAAAAAGCCAAAAAAAAATATAAAAAAATCTAGAACCTCGTGCCAAAAAAGAATTCTTTACTATTTTTTTAAATCCGATGCTAAAAAATATATTTGGTTTTAGTATACAAGATGTGACGTCTGATTCCCAAATGAATCATGAAGAGTACTTAGAATTAGTCGATGGATGTCATGAGATGCGTCACTCTAGTCGAAAAGATTTTATAAATGTATAAGTAGCCGTTTGACATAATATAATTTCCGATTTGGCACATGTCACTCTGAATATAGAGAGTTACCAATTTAACTTTGTAGGAAGTTGAGGCTGAAATAATCTTAAAATATACTCTTCTTTCAATCTCTTCTTCAAGTCATGACGTGCTTCACTTAAGATGCATATTTTTTAGTAAAAAAAGTCTATACTATCAAGTAACAATATTTAAGAAAAGGTGGAAGAATAGAACCGAATCTGAGAAAACTAGTTGGTTCAAGCATAGAATGTGGTTCTTATATGGACAAAAAAATATTTGGTTGACCAAACCAAATGTTTTGGGGTTTCCAACCAAACTTTTGATAGGATTTGTTGGTTGATTCGACGGAAAAATTTTGTTGGGTCAGTTAAATATTTTGTCGAATTAAACAAAATTTGTTTTATATAATCACATTTTCATGTACATCCAAGAGAGGATTTTGGTTTTTGAGCAAAAATATGAATTTGTACACAAAAAGATTAATTTTCTATAATAAAAGACGAATTTTCAACTAAGAAACATGATTTTTTAATCCAGAGAAATTATTTTCTACGAAAGTTTACTTTTCAACCTAAAAGGACACTTTCTAACAAATTTGTTTAATTTTCAACAAGTCAGATTAATTTTCAACCAAATAGTTGAATTTTCAACCAAATAATTGAATTTTCAACCAAAAACATGAACTTTTAACGAAGAAGATTAATTTCCTACAAAGGAAGACGAATTTTCAACAACATACACGAATTTTCAACAAAATACATAAATTTTTAACCAAATAGTTAAATTTTCAACCAAGAGCATCAACTTCCAATCTAAAAGATTAATTTTCTACGAAGAAAGATGATTTTTCGAAAAAAGGTGAATCCTCAACCAGAAAGGATACGTATTTACAAATTGGTTCAATTTTTACCGAATTAGATAAATTTTCAACCAATTAGTTGAATTTTCAAATAAAAAAGATCAATTTTTAACCAAAAATGAAATAGTTACATTTTCAATTAAAAAATTAATTTTTATCCAAAAAACGAATCTTCAAAAAAATAGATCAGTTTTTAACAAAAAAGTTAATTTTCAACCAAGAAGAATAATTTTCTTCCAAAAAACACAAATTTCCATTTTCAGCATGAAAGATAATTGTCAAACAATAAATGGAATTTTTAACCAAGAAATTACTTTTTCACAAAATTGTTGAACTTTTTACCAAATAGTTAAGTTTTGAGTAAAAAACATTAATTTTCAACTAAAAATAATGATCTTCTACCGAAAAAGTCGAATTTTCAACCAAAATACTAAAAAAGATACATTTTTAACCAAATGTTTAAATTTTCGACTAAGAAAGATGAATTTTCAACAAAATAGTTAAATTTTCAAACAAGAAGATGAGTTTTCAACTACTTCATGATCCATCTTCTACAAAAAAATAAAATTTTAACAAAATAATTCGATATGAATTTTCAACCTAAAATATTTATTTTTTACTCAAAACAGTCGAATTTTTGACCAAGAATGGAATAGTTATATTTTTAATAAAAAATAAATTTTTTAACAATAGCGCAAAAAAAAACAATTTTCAACAAAAGAGTTAACTGTTCAACCAAGGAGATGAATTTTCAACTAAAATGATGCATCTCCAACTAAAAACATGAATTTTTAAGCATGAGGAATAATTTTCTACCAAAAGAGACGAATTTTGAACAGCATACATGAAATTTTAATTAAAAAGTTACATTTTCAATTAAAAATGAATTCTCATCCAAAAAACGAATCTTCAAATAAATAGTTCAATTTTCAACAACAGAAATGAATTTTAAAGTAATATGATGCAACTACAGCAAAAAATTAATTTTTTACATTTTATTTTTCAACAAAAAAATTAATTTTCAACCAAGAAGAATAATTTTCTTCCAAAAAATATAAATTTCCAACAAAATACATAAATTTTCATCATGAAAGATAATTCTTGAACAATGAATTGAATTTTCAACCACGAAATTACTTTTCCACAAAATTGTTGAACTTTTTACCAAATAGTTACATTTTGAACAAAAAACATTAATGTTCAACTAAAAATAATTATTTCCTACAGAAAAAGTCGAATTTTCAACCAAAAATGCAATAATTATATTTTCAATAAAAAATTAAGTTTTTAACAATACCGAAAAAAAAACATTTTCAACAAAATAGTTCACTTTTTAACCAATGAGATGAATTTTCCACTAAAATGATGCATCTTCAACCAAAAACATGAATTTTTAACCATGATGAATAATTTTCTACCAAAAGAGACGAATTTTTAACAACATACATGAATTTTCAACTAAAAATAATTAATTAAAAAAATGGAATAGTTAAATTTTCAATTTAGAAAATTAATGTTAAAAAAACTTGTTAACCAAGCAGTTAACAACTATTTGGATTACCTATGTAAATTACTCTGAATTACCTGGAATACTCTGAATTACAAGTTAATCACATGGATTACCTAAATTACTTCGAATTAATTGGATTACAAGAAAATTACATTGGTTTATAGGTAGATTACTCTGCACTAGAAGTGGATTATTCTGCATTAGAAGGGAACTACGCTGGATTAGAACGGGATTATTCCAGATTGTTAGTGTATTATGCCGGATTACAAGTGGATTACTCCGAATTGTGCTGGTTACACCAGATTACCACTTCGGATAACCGAGCGTTTCAGCGGATTACCAGAGCTGCTTATCTCTTGGGCTCGAAGGACCAAACACAATTCATAATATAAAGCCATGAAATAAAAAATTTTCTATTCCTTTTTTTTTTGTATTTAATAAGACTACCCAAATATGATTCTTAAAAAAAATTGGTTGGGTCAATTAAATATATTTGCTAAATTAAACAAAATACTACTTAAATCTAGATTTCAGAACACTCATTTCATTAAAGATCAAAATCTGTTAAGGGTCAGTAAGTTTCAATGTCTCGTCTGGATACTGGACACCTAATGATTTAAAAAGGTTCAGGTCTAGATCAAACCCTTACCCTCATCATTAAAAACGTTAACTTTGAATTAAAAATGTTGAGTATAACCTCGAAATTGTTTTGATTTAATAATTTTTAATCTACCATATTCAGTCATTAGAAAAATGCTCTCTAACTCATGACACAACCCTATTTACAAAGCGTTTTAATTCTACCATCTAATATTTCATTCCTTCATTTTAAAATGAAGTTAAAATGAACCGCGATATTCCCCATTAAGCGAATCGTGAATAAAAAAGTTATGAGCAGCTAAAATAACGATTTCAACATAACTCTCTCGGTTTGATTCCCGTCGTTCTCAGGTTAGTGAGAATTATTCATTGTGTAATGGCGAATAACATGCTTCGCGGACTATTAGGTAATTTGCGGTTGACGATGGTGTAGGAGACCGGAGTATAAATGGCTAGTAGAAGTACCGTCGTAAACCGTCCTTATTACAGATTTATGCGAGGCAAGTCGTAAGCAAAGAGAAGAAGGGAAGGAAGGGCAGCTAAACAAAACCGTATGCATGGTAGGCTTTTGGTTCTGTAGAGTTTCGAGCTCGGATAATGCGGAGGGTTCGACCTATAATCAATTAACACAGAGCAAAACAAGAACCGCTGCCGCAAAATGTTCCGTTCAAACCATACCTTACTTTAGTTCCCATACCATTCTCGATTTCATAGATACGTAATGTAATTACATATAGCTGCTATAATAATCGGGCATTGGTTATCTCATGTTGTCAGCTGCTGGAGGAACAAAAAGACCGGAAGCGAAAATAGCGTTTCTAATCGAGCTGACGAGGGTTCGTCAAAATTATTTTGTATAGTCAGAGCTTTTGACATATTTGTAGTAGTTTTTAGATTTATTGTTTTTCAGGGAAACCATATTTTTGTAGGGAGCTGTTCTTCTCTATGGTACTGAAGTTTGAATTTTGAGATATGCGCGCCAGGTTTATTGGAATGATTTCAAAATGATGATAAAATTATACTAGCTTCCAGATAAAAGAGTTCTTTTCCAACGTGCGTCTACATTTATTATTCATCTCCATTTGTTAACTATTGACATATTCAAAATTTGAACTTTGGAAAAGGATTAAAGGGAATATGTTGAGCCACAATCTGTCGGATGTGAATTAGAATACATCACTTTTCTGCCTTAAATTTTAGAACACTTTTATCTTCATAAAACTTTACGTTTCAAAACATTCTTTCCATGTGAAATCTCTTGATTTTTAACAACTGATTACAAAACAAAATACACCAACATAGCAAAATTTTTTGTTGAATGCACATCTACATGTCAAAAACTACAAGTTGAACTATCCCTGAAAGAAATCGGACTAATAGAAAACCTTTTAGCATAGTCTACTAAAACACGAAATGTCCTCATTCTTATTTTTCAAGCTTTAATAACAAACATGGGAAAAAATAAAATTGGTCTAAAAGAAAAACTTCCAACATAGTGGGCTAAAAAACGAAATTTCCTGATGTTTCTCATTTTTATCCACTGATATAAAGAAAAACAATATTATGAAATAGCCAATTTTATTTTGTAATGCACTTTAACATTTCAAGACGAATTTAAACCATATCTGAAAAATATCGTACAAAAATTAAAGTGTTCAGCTTTGTGGTCTCAAAAACAAAGGTTTCTCAATTTATTATATTTTCAATCAGTGATGGCAAAAAAACAATACTTGAGCGTTGGAAAATGTTTACTTTTTAATCTAGATCGACATGCCAAATTCTTAAATTTTAGCCATCTTCAAAGACAATTGATCTAAAAGAAAAGATTCCAGCATAGTGATAAAAAAAATATCTTAATTTTCCTTATTTTTTACCCACTGATAATAAAAGACGAATTTTGTGACACAGTATTTTTTAATGTTCAATGCACATCGACATGCCAAGACATTTAATTTCAGCCATCTTCGAAGACAATCGAACCACTAAAAAGAAAGCCAGCATACTTGTCCAAAAAGCGGGATTTCCCATTTTTATCATTTTTTACTCACTAATAACAAAAAAACATCACTATAACAAAAATTTTTTTTCAATTTTCAATCAAAATTTACATAGAGATTTTAATGAATATCTACATAATGATAGCTATCACCAAAAAATCGAACTAATATAGAAAAGCTGCTAGCATATAGTGTGGTTTAGAAATGAAATTCCTTGATTTTTCTTATTTGTTAACCCCTGACATTAAGAAAATATCACTATAACGTATCAAATTTTATTTTTTAATGAAGATCTACATGCTAAGGCTTTCAATTCCATCCACCTATAAATACAATCAGATTAAAAGAAAAGATTCGAGCATAGTGATCGAAAAAGGCCAAATTTCTTCATTTTTGTAAATTTTTATCGACTGATAACAAAATATCAGTACAATGACATAGAAAATTTCATTTTTAAGTGGACATCTTCATTTCAGGACCTTCAATTCAAGCCATCCCCGAAAAAAGGAATAATACAAAAGCTTCCAACATATAGTGGTCCAGAAAATGACATTTCTTTATTTATCTTATTTTCCAACTTCAAATAACAAAAAAAATCATTGAAACATACAAAAATTTATTTTCCAATGTACATTTACATGTCAAGATCTTCAATTAGAGCTATCTTCGATGACCATTTATTCAGAATTTTGTACATAAAAATGACGTTTCGGAATCAGACCGATTCCCTCATCAGATTATCTTTAACATTTCGCAGATAGTTATTTAGTATTTTGGAACCATAAACGGACAGATGAAATCAAAAGTTTCCAAAAAATGTATTAAAGTAGTCATTTTCGATATAACTGGAATGCTCAGTTTAAAAAATAATTAGGACCTTTGTGATGACGAAGTGTGTAGAATTCAAATAAAATTTTGATTATTCGAAGTTGAAAAATTTATATAATAGTTATGTTAATGAATTAAAAAATCAAAAAATAAATGTATAGGGATGACGGAGTGTGCACCCTCCGTCTCCATCTTGAAAATAACTAACTAACTATCTACGAAATGTTAAAGATAATCTGATGAGGGAATCGGTCTGATTCCGAAACGTCATTTTGATGTACAAAATTCTAAATAAATGGTCTGGAAAAAGTCCATGAAATAAGGTTTTTCCTTGAAAATTACGAATTTTTATTTCCCAGACGTTAAATCAAGAATATTTAAATCCTGAAATTTCTTTTCATAACTCTTTTTTTGATATTTTTGAAAAGATTAATCAATATATTTGAATGAAAATAAGTTAAACGTGGAATTTCCTTGGCTCAAACCATTCAGTTTGACATGCAAAAAAGGGCTACATGTGCTAAACATCTTACAAGAACTGAAACCCTTAAATATTTTTGAAAAATGGTGAAAACAGTGAAGAAAAAATCAGTTTTTTTTTAAATTGCCTTTCCTATGCATATCTGGTAAAAATTGCCGAAAACATAAACATAATTTTTTTAAATAAAATAATGTTCTAGCATTATTTGTTAAAAAAATTATGATTAACATAATTTCATTACAAAAATATCATATTCAGAATGCCTTAACCTATCTGGTGGCAACTTTCTCCTGAATTGCTCGGGAAATGAGTTCTTTTTGAAGACGATAAATTTTATTTAAAAATTCGTGTTGAACAAAATTTCATGAAAAAGGGCCATATTCAGAAGATCATAATTTTGGTTCTATTACAGCTAGAGCATTTTTTTTAGATTTACTCAAAATTAGGTCTTTTTTGAATAACTTACTGGCAGCTTTCACCTAAAACGCAGAAGAAATGAGTTCTTTTGAAAAATTAGCGATTTTACTTATAAAATTGATGTTAAACAACATTTCATGAAAAAGGGTCATATTCAAAAGGCCATAATTTTGGTTCCATTAAAGCTAGAGCAATGTTTTTTTTAGATCTACTCAAAATTAAGTCTTCTTCAATTAATTATTCGGCGATTTTTACCAGATATCCATATGCAATAAGTTATTTCTTCAAAGCTATATATTTTTTTGTTTTCAATCAAATTATTGTTTTAAAATCGACTTCCTAGGACCATAACTTCCAAACTTTTAGAGATAGAACATTTGATCTTTTTTCATTCTGCAGAAAATTTCAGGCACTTTAACTTTTGTTAAGTTGTTTGGACATAGGATGAACTGGAACAAGGCAATTAAAAAAAAAATTGATTTTCTCCACTTTTTTTTACAATTTTTAAAAAATATTGAAGGGTTTCAGTTCTTGTAAGATGTTCAGCACCTGTAGCCCTTTTTTTGATGTCAAAATGAATAGTTTGAGCCAATAAAATTCGACGTTTAACTCATTTTCATTGAAATATATTGATTAACCTCTTCAAAAAAATCAAAAAAAGAGTTTTCTCAAAAAGAGCCCAAGCGATTTTTTCTTTTTGGGCTCAAAATGATCGTGGGGCATCCCGGAAGGATATTCAGGAAAAAACCGGCATAAGCAAGCCCCTTTTGCGCTGAAGTCAGTCGCTATTATGGTAGATTCTGGTGTAAATATGGGACAAAACTTATGTTCTAATAAGTCCTATGGAGTTTTGCGGAGTAATACTCTAAGATCATAATAGCCCCGGAAAATCAAAATAACCGCGCTTGACGATATATGACTATCTTGATAGATGCATATTCAAAGGTTCTATCTTAAGAGTCCGAATGATAAGGTTCTACCTCGGTAGAAAAATCTGGAAGTGTGCAAATTGCAATTTAAATTGTATAGATCAACGCCCGTTTTGAAATAGAGTCTTGTTATGTAAACACATCCGGCTCGAAGGACCGACCGCAATACAGCACGAAAAGCCATGAAAATAAAAATGTTCCCTTTTTTTTGTATTTAATTAGATTAACCTGAGCAATAGATATCTAATCGACTAAGACCAGACGATATTAAAGCAGTTTCTCCCTCTCGCAGTAAAGGGCACCCCCATCATCTTTATTTGCAAGGACTCTTGTCAAGACCCTTCGGGGTTGATACATTAGCATAACGTTCTACACGACTCTTTCGCCGTAATAATAGAGGGAGCGCGGGCAAGCGTTGAAATCAGAGGGAGAGAGCGAGAGAGAGAGAGAGAGCCAGAGAGAGAGAGAGAGAGAGAAATGAGAAATAAGAAATAATGAAGGTGGGTGGAAGGAGAGATGAAGGAGAGCCGGTTTCTGCCTGTTTGAAAAATATCAGCACCAATACGAATGCATGTAGTGGGCCTTGGTGGCAGCCATGTTGCGGACACGCGATGGTGCCGCGGCGGTGTGCTAACCTGTGATTATGGTGGCTCAGTCTAGAAAATTGGATATGGGGTTCTCCGGTTCTGTATGCGAAACTAAAGCAGGCGAACAAGTGGAGAGCTGTAGAGTTGTACTTCAGCAGAGGCGTGCCGGTGCAACCTGCAATCATTGGGGTGGAGCGACTCGGGGTCGGGTTGTTCGACCCATCGCCATCCTGATCTGGGTTCAGGGCGAATCTGCAAGGACTGAGCCTGTCGAGTTCGAAGGTAAAAAGCGGGACGTTGAACCTGAAGGTGCGACTGTTTTATTGATCAACTTTGCCTTATTGTCTTATGGGTTTGGTTGTAGAATGTAGGGGAAACCAGTACGAGGTGAATACCAGCATGAGCTGAATAATGGGGAAAAGTGACTAGGTTCTAAGGCAAAAGTTCTCTTCTGTTTTTTTATGACTAGCAATATTAAAAAAGAGTTTTATAATAAGTCTTTTCACCAATAACTTGCTACTTTTTAATTGAAAAATTAAAAAATGTGGTTTTGATAAGGCGACGAAAATTTTGTCCGCTCGCAGATTATAATTTTTGAATTATTAATTTTTTTTCACTATTCACTGGTTTCTTCCATTCTTGAAATTCATGACTTCAAAATTGTCTAACAATCAATTCTCCTAATTTTCATCAAACATGTATTTTACGCGTTCTTATGAGAAGTGTCATTTTTGTTAGAAGATGAATAAATTCTTGACAGGATAGGCTTGGGTATATTAAAGTAATTTTTCGACTTTTAAGTTACATTTTTAACCAACCAGTTGCATTAGAATCAAATAGTTGAACTTTCAAGAAAAAGAGACTAATTTTCAAGCACAAAATAACAATTTTTCCAAGAGAGTTACATTTTTAACAAAACAGTTCATTTTCAACCATGAAAAATGATTTTTTACCATAAAAGATGAATTTGTAATCCAAAAGGATAAATTTTCAACGAAACAGTCAAATTTTCGACCCAAAAATATGACTTTAACAAAATAGTTGAATTTTTAACAAAATAGTTCAATCCTCAAGCAAATGCATGGATCTTCGACAAATAAGATTTGTTTGCTTTTACCCCAAAGGACAAATTTTCAACAAAAGTGTTAATTTTTCTAGCTCTAAAGTTACATTTTTTATAAAACAGTTGACTCTTCAACCAGAAAAAATAAATTTCCAATCAAAAAGTTAGTTTTCCATCTAGGAAGATTATTAATTTTTAAACAAATAGTTGAATTTTTAACAAACAAAAAATGCGTATTCAACCAAAAATGGAATCGTTAAATTTTCAATTTAAACAATTAATATTCGTCAAAAGAGAACGAATTTCCAAGAAAGTTGGATTCAATAAAAAAGACTAAATTTTAATTAAATGGTTGCATTTTCAACTCATAACGGATAAATTTTTAACCAAAAATAATGAATAGTTAAAAAAGTAGTTGAACCAAGTAGTTGAATTTTCAACCAAAAAAGATGAATTTTCTACCAAGAAGATTAATTTTCTAACAAAAATGAGATTCTCCCACAAAATATGTGAATTTTTAATAAAATTCTTTAATTTTGAAGCCAAAGAGACGCATTATCTACAAAACAGTTGAATTTTTAACCCGAAAATACAATTTTTCAATAAAATTGTTCATTTTTTGCCAAATTGTTAAATTTTCAATAAAAAAAGTTTTATTTTTGACCAAATTGTGAAATTTTCTACCAAATTAGTTCAATTTTTAACAAAACCTTAAATTTTTTACAAAAGAGGATGAATTTTTAATAAAATACATAAATTTTCAACCACATAGATGCATTTTCAATTCGAAATGATTAATTTCCAATATATCAATTTATCAATATTTTAGTATTATTATTAATTACTAATTATTAAATTATTTTCAAATAGTTGAATTTTCAACCAAAAAGGTGATTTTTTAAATCAAGAAGATTAATTTTTTACTAAATAGTTAAATTTTCAAATAAAAAAGTCAATTTTTGACAAAATAGTAGAATATTTAACTAAGAAAGATAAATTTGTAATAATCAATGGAATAGTTAAATCTTGAGTTGAAAATAACAATTTTCAAACCAAAAATTCATATTTTGGCGTTGAAAATTCAACTGAAATCTTCTTTGGTTGAGGATTTAACTTTTTTTTTTAATTCGTTTTTTTTGGTCGAATTCGATTGTTTTTTATTTTAAATAAAAATATTTTTTTGCTCAAATATCTACATATGACATTATTTTTTTGGGAATTCATCTTTTTTGGTTGAAAATTAATTTTTTAAATTAAAAATGTAACTATTTCCGTTGAAGATTCATAAATAATTTTAGTGGAAAATTCATCTCGTGGGTTAAAAGTTTAACTACTTTGTTGAAAGCTAATTTTTTTTATTGAAAATTAATTAATTTTTTAGTGGAAAATTGAACTATTCAATTTTTGGCTGAAAATTCATCATTTTAGGTGGAAAATTAAACTACTTTCTTGAAAATTCGTTTCCTTGGTTCAAATTCATGTTTTCGAGTTGAAAATTAAAGCGGTTTGTAGAATATTTGCCTTCTTTGTTGAAAATAATTTATTTATTGAAAATTCAACTATTTAATTTTTAGTTTAAAATTGATCCTTTTGGTTTGAAAATTCAACTATTTGGTTACAAATTTATGTAATTTGTTGAAAACTCGTTGTTTTTTTTAGTAGAAACTTAATCCTTTTGGTTGAAAATTTAACTATTTGAATACAAATTTATGTATTTTGTTAAAAATTTCTTCTTTTCAGTAGAAAACTTATCTTTTTGGAAAATAGTTATATTTTCAGTTAAAAGATTTAATTGTAAACTCAGAAAAGAAAATAATTTTCGGCAAAAATAGGTAGATTTTCCACCAAATAGTTGATTTTTCAACTAAAAAAGATCAATCTTCGGATAAAATAGATACACTTTTAACCACAAAGATAAATTTTCAACCAGGAAGATTAATTTTTTACCAAAAAATACGAATTTTGTACCAAAAATACGAATTTTCAACTAAAAATGGAATACTTAAATTTTGAGCTTAAAAAATTAATTTTCATTCAGATATAAAAACAGGTTTTCGACAATGTGGTTGAATCATTAACCAAAACAGAATCATTATCAACCCAAAAGTTGTATTTACAAACAAAATAGGTTAATTTTTAACAAATGAGGGGGATTTTTTTAACAATGCAGATTTTCTATTCAAAAAAGAAAAAAACTTCAACAAAATTGTTAAATTTTTAAGTCGAAAAAAATAAATTTTCAAGTCGAAACGAATAAGTTTTCTACAAAACAGTTAAATTTTCAAAACGAAAATATGAATTTTGAATAACAAAGCTAATTTTCAACCAACTTGTTGAATTTTCTTCCCAAAAAGACGAAATTTTAACCTAAAATGTGACTTTTTGACAAAATTGTTAAATTATTAAGAAAACAATTAAATTATCAATCTAATAATACATTTTTTTGACCAGGACAGATGAATTCTTAAATGAAAATGAAGTCGTAGACTTTTCAATAAAAATAAATACTTTTCAACTTGAACTAGTTGAATCTTCTTATTGGGTTCTATTAATTCTGTTCGCATTTAAGGGGGAAAACGTGAAAAAGGGGGAAAGAAGGGAATAGATAAAAGGCTGTAAAGCCTGCCAATAATAAATAGGAACTTTGATAAATTATATACTAAATAATAATAATTTAAATAAAAATGGAAGGTCATTCTTAATACTTTAAAAATATTAGCTCTAAAAACTGAAAATTTTGCTCAGGAAATAAAGTTAATTTTCCACTGTGTCGTGTCAGTTTTCTCATATTATCATTATTTAAATAATGATGAAGTTTCACTTTTCACAAAGAATATAACTAAATAAATTATGTTTTGCATTAAGTTCGTTTGTGTATACTTCAACTGATTAAAAAGGACAGCATAGCTACAATAATTAGTATAATGTAACTGACAATCAGTTATATTTGACTGATTCAAAGAGAGTGTTCATTTTTGAAATATTTTATGAAAGCAAAGTTAAATGAAAATAAAGTGCTAAACTAAAATTTAAAAACCTGAAAGCAATCTTGAAATTCGAAATTAGAAAAAAACTATAATGGAATTTCATTTATGGCTGAGTGACTTTAATCACATTAGTGCAAGAGCTGGGTGCCCTTCAATCGAAAAAGCTCTCTCTCTCTCTTTCTCTCGAGATCAATCTGGCTCCTCATGGGACGTGCAATTTTTTTTTTTTTCTTCCGAAGAGTCTCAGTATTCCCCTTGAATTTCACAGCTGCAGAACGAAACTAAAACGAGGTGAAAAGTAATTTCTCGATAATTCTGACATTCGGAAAAAGTCCTTTTCCCTCGCGAGAGTTGAACCGAAATCGCTATCTTTTACTCCAGGGTCTGTCTTTCCATCAGTTTTCAACCCCAAACAGCTTTCCCGAAGCAGTCGTATTTTTTCTTTTTTCCTCCTTGCTTCTGCTTTTGCAGACGACCGAAACTCGTGGAGGATAAGAAGTTTATTTTAATCTTTACAAATTTTAAATCCACCGGTGCAAACTCAACTTCATGCTCCCTGTTTGGAATCGCGTATCTTTTAAAACTTCCATGGAGTCTGCCTGATAGTAATGAGAAAATAATATTATTACTTAGAATTTTATTATCTTTTAATAAGAATTTTTTTTAAATTAAAATATTTATATGTAGATCCTCTCACGGAACTGGAGATCGAGAAGTCAATTTTGGATTGAAATATATTTTTTGGTTCTCGGTAAAAAAAAATTATCGACGAATTAAAAAATCGTTAAAGATGTAGTCGTATAAATAAATATGATAATAAATAACATATAAATTAAGCAATAGAATCCAAAAGCTTTTGTCATTTTTATTAACAAAAATGGAAATGTCATATTTCACACTCTTTCCCCTGTTCCCCTCTTTACCCCGTTTTCAAAGAATGCCTCTTTTTCCCCTGTTTTTATCGCTCAGACAAGAACTGAATCAATAGAACCCAATAATAAAATTATTTTTTGGTGAAAGTTAATTATTTTTAGATGAAAATTCTACTATTATATTTCTGGTTCAGAATTCACCTGTTTTAGTTAAAAATGCTATTATTTTGTTGAAAATTCAACAATTCTGTTGAAAAATTATAATTTTTCAATCCTTTATGCCTGAGAATTGAACTGCTTTGTTGATAACTCATATTTTTTAAATTAAAAATTTAATCATTTTGGTAGAAAATTTATCTTTTTTAGTTAAAAATGCAACTGTTTCGTTGAAAATTAATGTTTTTTGGTTGAAGATTGAACTATTTTCTTCAAAATGCATATTTTTCGGTTAAATTGAACGTTTTTTTATGTAAAATATAAATCTTTTTTGGTTGTAATATCAACTATTACATTTCTCGTTAACAATTCATATTTTTTTAATTTAAAGTTCAACTACTTGCTTAAAATTTAAAGGACTTTGTTAAAAATTCATTTTCTGTTAAAAATTGACATTTTTTTGTGAAAATTCAACTATTTGGATGAAAATGTATACATTTTGTTTAAAAAATTCGTTTTTTGATATAAGATTAACTTCCTTGGTAGAAATTTAATCTTTTTAGTTAAAAATGCAACTGTTTTTTATATAAGATTAAAATATTTTTTGGTTGAAATATCAAATAAATTCTTTTTTTTTTTAAATTAATTTTATCAACTGAAAATTAAGCAATTCCATTTTCAGTTGGAAATGCACCTGCTTGGCTCAAAGTTGAACTACTTTGCTGAAAATTGTTTTTTGTTTGTTTTGTTTAATGATTCATCTATTTTGTTGAAAACTATCGAAACTATTTGAAACTATTTTGAAACTATTTTGTCTAAAATTTAATTATTTTGGTCAAAAATTCCACTATTTTGTTGACCAAAAGCAGTTTAACTTATTAAAAAAGACGAATTTCAAAGAAGATAGTTACAATATCAAACTATGCCTAAAATTTAAAAAATCGTTAAGAATTAAAAAAATTGCCTTAAAATCTTTCAGATTTTTTTCGGAATATTATATAAATCTTTTGTAATTTTTCAAAATCTTCAAAAATTAATTTTTCGAAATAAAAAATCATAAAAAGATTTTCTCTGGAATCTTAGGAAAAGTTTTTTATTTTCTACTTATGTACTTCTCAAATTTCTTAAAATGCTTTGAAATATTCAAAAACCTATAATTTATTTAGAATTTTTCATAATCTCGAAAGCTTTCATATTTTTTAATCTTTCAAAAGCATGTAAACCGTCTAAATATCTTTTAACA
Organism: Andricus grossulariae; assembly: GCA_011634705.1. Taxonomy (NCBI): domain Eukaryota; kingdom Metazoa; phylum Arthropoda; class Insecta; order Hymenoptera; family Cynipidae; genus Andricus; species Andricus grossulariae. The sequence continues at coordinate 298 of JAABKJ010006233.1, read as the reverse complement.
TTATTTGAATTTTTCCTGGAATTGTTTTAAAATTCTGCAAAATAAGAAAATTTGTTTAAAATCTTCAAGAACCTTTTTTGACTTCACGAGTGTTCAAAAATATTTTAAAATAATCTTCTCAAATTAATTTTATCACATGAAAAATCATTTTAAATTTTACGGGGAATTTTATGTGTTTGTTATTATCTTGATATCTTTCAAAATCCTTAGAAAGTTAAGACATTTTATTTCGAAATCTTCAAAAATTTACATTTTTTTTTAATTTTTAAAATTTTTTCAAATCTTTTAATCAATTTTT
>JAABKJ010006232.1:0-22179 GCA_011634705.1 Andricus grossulariae | reverse complement strand
GACTCCAAGGAACAGTGTTCAACGATCTTTTCTCGCGTGAATTTCCCGCTCTTGCTTACCTTCTAGGACAGAAGGAGCAGGAGTGGATGACGAACACGTTCCATTCGCGTCGGGATTAGTTGCTTTGAGGAACCATGATCGTAGCTTCCGGAGCCTAAAACTTCTCATAGGCATAATTGATCTTTATTATGTTCCACGAAATATGTACATTAGGTTACAGAAAGAGATAGGCGAGTGGACATAAAAGGCCAAGATTCAGCTGAGCTTCTTGACAACCTGAATAAGTAAATCTGCATCTTCGATTATAATAGTTTATAAGTTGTTTCAACATTTTTGGAGTAGCAGTATGAGCACAAGTGACGCTAAACGTTCTGGGTGCCCTGTTGAGACCACTACTCAAGAAATGATTGATAAAGTCCATGATATGGTGCGGGCTGATAGAAGAGTAATAGAATAGTGAGCTTGTTAGAGCTGTGTGCATCTTAAAGGAGCATCTGGATAATATTTTGCATCAAAATTTAGGCATAAGAAAGCTATCCGCATGATGTGTTCCGCGATTGATCACATTTGACCAAAAACGAAATTGTTTGAAGTTTTTCAAGGATGGTTTGCAGCTATTTCAGCCGAACCCACAGGACTTTAGGAGTCGTTTCATCACTGTGGATGAAACATGGATACACCGCTATCCGCCTAAGCCCACGGAACAGTCCAAAAAATAGGTTGCCAGAAAGGAACCTACACCAAAAAAGGTGAAGACTGTTACTTCAGTCAGGAAGGTTATGGAGACCGGGACGGATCCACTGTCAATAAATTTACAATCTTTACAGTGATTTATACTCACTCATGTCGGGAAAGATCTTTCCGTGGGCAAAAACACTCTTTCATCTTTCCACAACGTCGTCCTGTCTATTCTTAGGTTACTTCGTCTTCTCAGATCCTGACTTCTTTCACCCCTCCTTGCGTCATATAGGTCATTGGAGGTCGTGATCATAACACCTCGTCAGGCACCCCACGACCATTACACTACCGTCGCCCACAGAACGACCACCAAAACAACGAGCGCTCTGAAAATCATAACAACCCGTCGGGCACCATAATATCCAAGGACCACTAGTCAAAGCTCAGTGTCATTTTGGTTTTACATTCAAGTTAGCTTGACCCCTCATAAGGGAAATTATACTGTCACAGTGTTTCTACTGTACAAAGATAAAACTTCTTCATTTGTACTACAGTAAAAGAAAATTCCTGCTTTTGCTTCGCATCTTAAATTTTAATTTTTATTTCAATGTATCTCGATTCTTGCGCAGACCGAAACTTCTCTTTAATTAATCGATTGAAGTTTCCTAAATCATCCCACTTATGTTACACATATAGCCGGATTCTAAAGCGCATGCCCCGAAACACTATTAGCCTGAAATTCAACCATTTTTTGTTCCTAGGATGACTTGATAAACTATATCCGAAGTACTGCACCAATGTCTAGAATAGAGCCTAACCATAACCAGCAAGCACTATAACTCACGTGGTTTCTTCGACCACAATTTAATCATCTAATATTATGTCGGCATTCTAATAACTCCCAATAATTTATATTAAACTTATCTGCTGTTTCCCAGACAGCACTCGTAATTTTACAGCATTCACATTGAAGACTATACCTACTTTGTTTACCGACTACACAAGAAGAATTGAACTGCCGCATCGTAGAACAAGGTATAGAATATTTATCGAGGAGTGGTTAACCCCAGCATCTTGGGTTTGAGCAACATTCAATGGCCCCACCCCTTCTTGAGAAATATTTTCTAGCCCATTCTACGATGCGGCTATTCAATTATCAACATCAACGATGAGTCCTTCGAGACCTTTCATTTCTTAACACAGACAGTTCAACGATCTACTTAAAATTCGACCCCATGAAAACAACGTTTAAATTGCCCGGTGTCTAAGCTAGCACAATGTTGGCTCCGGATTTTTAGATTACTACCTCTCGCTCAGAATCCAATCTCCTTCCAACTGGATGTACCTCCAACAATTATCATAACATGGCAAATCTTCACCCACAACAAAAATTGCATGTCTGTCTTTCCTGTGTATCATCAACAGGGTTACTTTCTCTACTATCGGATGAACAATCCTTTAGTACACTCAAACTACTATTTATTTTATATATAATGTTACTCTGATCAGAATTAGAATTGAAACCCCAACAGAAAATTGATTTTTTTTTTCAAATGCTCTCAACCATTTAGACAAATCAGCTCTCGTCACAAATTTTAGTTGACAAGGATTACTTTCACCTCAAGTTCCTTTTTGCGTCCACCCAGCATAGAGGTACTCACTTTCTGCCTGTCCATCTGAAGGCCGACCCTTTCTGAGCAAATTTGTTGATCAGCAATCAACTTACAATTATTGAATTACAGGGTATCTTAAAATAAATATACCACTAAGAAACAAGTTCATCTTTAAGGTGCACTGTCAACATATGCTATCGGTAATCAATAACTTCTCATTTAATAATCCTGTGTTGTTAAATCCCGTAATATCACCACACTCCTCACTACAAATTTAAATGTAAAATTTCAATCGCTACATTACAAAGAAAACTGCACTAACAATCACACTGAATTCCTTATTTGTATGCATTTAAAACGGCAAAGCCGCTGATTTTTTTATTACAATCAATCTAATCAAACCAGAGAAGAGGAAACCTCAATTTCTCCCATAATTTAGTCTGTCAACCTGCACTGCAAATAATATCGCGCTTTGAGGACAAACTTCCACTACTTTCATTGCAAATTTCACACTGATATCCCCAAATGATTAAACATATAAACAAATTTTGATTTTTAAGTTATCCGAATTAAAATATCACGATTACAGATACCTCAATCGAAAAACCTTAATACTTAGCTTTTCTTATTCGGCCTTTCTCCAAATAGACTTCAGTGCGCGCCATTTATTTTCATCTAAATTAAAACACCATCATCCATTCCACGGAATTTTATTTGGTTCCCTTCATCGGGTTAGTTGAATGTGCTATCCCTTGTCCTTTAATGATTTGCCTTTCAGTTCTCGGAGGTCCATAGGACGAAAAAGATATCTTGTCTCTTTTTTACATTATGAACTTCGTTTTCAATCGAAAGATAAGATTTTATTCTGTTTTTCAAGGAGTTCTGATTTTTCGATTCCGTAATAAGACATTTTTGTCTTCCTAAATCGTACATAATCATGTCATAAATGATAAAGCTGAAGTATTTATGCGACTTTAGTGTGAAGGAGTTAGCGTCATCAAATCCAGATAACTGAAACATTTTGAAAAAATGAGCACAATGATTGGTATACCATGCTTCATCTTCATGGTTTTTTCTACTTCTATCGGTAAGTATAATAATCTATCCTGTGAATCTTTAATTGCAGTATTTTTTTCCTATTCGAAATGGTTTAAATCAAAATAACTTATTATCTTCCAGCGTTGAATAATTTGTAAACTAATTCGTTAGCAAAAAACTACTAATTTTTCAGTGAAAATAACCTTTCAATAACAACTATAGCCAACTTTTGGTTTTACGGTAAAACTAATTAATTTGTTCAACAAATTCATATTGGAGCTGTTTTTAAATACATAAGCTTCAATTTTTCAGTATTATAAAGTATCAGTAACTATACAACAATCTCTTATTAGGATAGTATACGTGCAAATATTATTTCTTTATTTTATCAACAATTTTATAAACGAATTCACGTTTTTTCAACAGAAGTATAGTATCTTTTGTTTGTAGAGGCCACCCTTAAATATTCATATCGATAATTTCACTTTTAATAAGAAACTTCTCGCGCGCGCACTGTGATGCAAATCTGGAGTTTGCTATTCATAAAGGTCTTTAGGCTGTAATTATTCACCGATTTAAAAACTTTTGTTTTCGAGTTAAAGAGCATTATATTGCTAAAAAAACATATGAAGCTTATTTTTGGTTTCGCAGAAATTTCCATTGTACAGGTAAACATTCTTTATGATTACTCAGCAATCACATAATATTTATTCGCTTATGATAAAACAAGTTCAACGGAAAGGCTAACAAAGTACACAGCTAACTATCGCTAGCATCTAAACTTTCAAAAGGTTGTTATTTTAATGTCGTAAAATGAGTTTCTGCACAGATAATAGAAAGAACTGATATATTGCCGGATTATTCCTTTTCATCTAAAAAATAATGCACCATATGATATCTCAAACCGTATAAAGTATACTTTGTCACAATACGAGGGAATTTTCTTTAATTAACCTCAATTCAATTCAATTATTAATAAATTCGATAAGCGTGAATTTTCAACACATTTAAATGAACCAATATTCTACTTTCTTTAGTGAAATTCAATCCTATCTTCGTAATGAATAAACAATTCTATATTGAATGTGTAATTCATCATTTTGCATTTATTTTCAATGTTCTTATTCTTCATGATAATAATTGATATACTAACGACATTAATTAACTTTTTTTTTTAGAGAAAGATAAAATCATATCATATTTTTTAACAAGTTTTGTTCTTTTTTGACTTCATAAGGTATTTGAGTCTTTAGGTTGTACGTAATAAGATCATAAATTTGAAGCATTCTTGCGAATTTAGTGTGGCAGGAACAGACTAATGAAATGCAAATAATTAAGGATGACGAATAAGACAGCAAATAGTTTAACAAACATTGAAACATTTTTTAGATTACTCGTTAGTTACACATTTTTCGAAATTCTTCATGAGTGGGTTTCTTTTATTTGGAAAAAATTAGCACTATGATTGGTATTCTGTGCTTCATCTTCGTGGTTTTTCCTAACTCTATCGGTAAATATAATAATGTATTTTCTTGCACTCTATCAGGTATCCTAATAGTTTCTCAGGCTTGTTGAACTCCAGAAAACCGTTAACACCTAATATTTATCTTTATTCTAATCAATTTATGTTGGAAAATATTACATTTTAATCAGTTTTCCTTTCTACAAAATATTGTTAATAGTTGACATTTATTATTCTTGTACATAATGTCAGTAAATAAGTTGACAATTCTCATCATTTTAAAGTGGAAATTTTTCTTCTGCTTCCCATTTGTATCAAATTCGTTTAAAGGTATTACAGAAATATTACATTTTGTTAAAATGTGCAGTTTAGCATTGTTTTTAATAATTTACGTAAACAAGTAGAAAATCTTTATCTATTTTCTGCTAAAACAAAATATTCTTCATCTTTTATCAATCAAAGTAGCTTCTCAGACATACTTGACTCCAGAAAATTGTTAAAATTGCACATTTGATTATGTTAAAAATAATGTAAGCTAAAGAATAGAAAGTTTCTATATAGCCTTGCGAATAGTTTATCTGACTTACTTAAATCCAGAAAATTCTGGATTCTATTTAGACTGATAAGCTGTTTTAATAAACACAAGATGGAAAAGAAATATTTTCTGAGATAAAATTATGAGAATCTTCTATTTTTAACTTAAATTATATAAATTATATGTTTCTTCTTCCCATCCAACTTTCCCTTCCCACTTCTTTTCTTACCATTGGTAATTTGAAAAAATCGAAGAAAGGAATTATGCCAAATACACACACATGATAGAAATTCAGTTTTTGTTAAAGGGTGAAAAGGATGTCCCATTTGTGTGCATGACAATGCTGAAAAAATTCAAGATTTATTTATGTAAACTTTTAATTGACCATAAACTATGCAATAATAAACTTCCTACTCATAATTTCTTTTTGCAGATTCAGCTTGGCCACATAAATCTGACGCAGTTCATCCTCTCCCCTTACAAATTCACGTTCATTTTTACGAAAGTTTAGCATCTCCAGGTGCACCTATCAACTTACCACCATACGTGTTCCGTGTAGCAACATGGGACGGAATGGGTCACAAGTACGGCATTGGAGTAGTACTACTAGAATTTTTGTTTCCATTTTTGGCTCCTAGAGCGGATCATCCAAATGCATATGAAAGAGTCAAAATACGCATAGATGGCAACATTGCCAACGTGACTGTACCAATATCAAATGAGGATCCTCTTAATAGCTTATTCCACATGCCATATAGTAGGCCAAACCACATTTTGCGTGCTGAAATAGCCGAGTAATTGTACCTGAGTGAATTACGGGCAGTAGAGAGCCTGTCTTTGAATTAAAATAATAAAAAAGAAACATTTTTGTCAAATATAATCGAGTCGAGGCTTTTTGGGTACATTTCGATGCAAAAATATGCTGCATGAAAGGAGAAGCTAATACTGCGACACATGTCTATCTCAACTTTGGCGCAGCGTTGATCAGGTCCTGGTCCATCCTGTTCATCACTGTTGGCGAAAAATATTTATAATAATGATCAATGTAGGGCGTAGGAATGTGGCAACCCCATCGCAGTCCACCACGGTGCATTGGGCTAACTCCCCAATGCAACGAATCATGCGGTTACGTCACCAGTATCGCGCAGTGCCACCCATAATAGGCATCTCTCGCATGGAGGCCATGGTTCAGTTGTGAGCAGCAATAGGACCGAACCGAGGTGATGACCAGGCAATGGCCCCGGAAAAACGTGAGAACATCGATTTAAGTGGTAGGACCAACTCAGGAGGGACATCCTTACCTGTTGGCAAAGAAGCTCACTGGCGCGAAGAGGATTCATGCAGAGGTTACATGACTGTTGGGTCAATATGCACCCGGAATATGCTCATAAAAAGCCTCAGTATGTAAGAGATCAGATATCCTTTTTTCACAAAAACGGATATGAAGCTCTTTATAGGCAAGAAGAAGAGCAACATCCTCCAGTGAACATACCACTCGTTCCAACAAGACCACCTTTGCAGATGGCCGATAATGTCAACATGAGAAATAGGAGATCTATCCACCAAAAAGTCTTTCTCAGGATAAACAAGTTATCTGAAGCTAATACTGCTCTTCCCGATTTGCTCCCCGAAGATGCTTATTTCTGGAATTTGAACTGTGTAGTTCACGAAAAGACGGTCTCCCTGCTCAGCGACCATAGAAGCAACGATACTTTAGTACGCCTGAGTAAGACTCGCGAGCGTGTTGCACAGCTTTAGTTTTAAATTCAAGTAGCGAGACGGTATGCATCAAATGTTCAATGCGTGATTAGCCACATAATTCAAAAATGCGCGTGTGTTAAAAAAGGCCCTTGAAAAAAGGTATCGCCAAATTCTCAGACAAATGTTGGCTTCAGAATTATCTGAAAAGAATAAGATCCAGGCGACCAATATGCTGGCCGTTCCTGAACTGTTCTAGACGTTTGGTGCAGTGAAATGAAACGTCGAAGAGTTGAAGAAACTTGACCGAAACACACGCAATTATGGCAATCCATCGAAGTCATCATCCTAGATCTTCCGTACCTCGAATATACCTCCCTCGAGATGAAGGGGGTAGCGTCTTGCTAAGCTTGGAGTGTCTTCAGCGAAGAACGAATCTGGCTGCAGCCTGCTTAGTTCGCAATAGTGCAGATTCTTTTATGCGACTCGTACATCAATATGAAGTCGTCAATGCTGCGGAGTTTCTATACCGAGCCGCAAATATGTTTCTCAAGTCTGCTGGATTAAGATCGAAGACTGAAGGTTCTTTTTTTTTTTTGCCTGTCAAGACTGCGTTACATACACCGTAGTTTACCGCGAGTGCATAATGAATGTACATGTTGGCAATACCAACTGTCGAGCGTGAAAGCAAGAGCCAGAAACACTTGGACATGTTCTCACTGGATGCTCAAATTATGCCCACGGGGAAGTCGAGTCCGTTGTGGAAAATGATCAGTGTAAGATCTACTGGAATTTTTCATTCTCCACCACTCAACGTATTAGTGCACGAAGCCTGATATTGTCCTCCAATATCTAAAGACCAAGATCATTTACGTAATTGAATTCTCGGCACCAGCCGATGGCAATATTACGGCAAAGGAGGAATAAAAACGTGCAAAATATCACCACATCTTTCCGAGCTGAGCAGGCTGTACCAAGGCTACAGAGTCTATCTTGTAGTTCTCATAATCGGCTGTCTTGGAGGTATGAAAGCTTTATTTCTCAGCCAACTCAACAAGATTCCGGCTTGCCAGCGTCAGGCACCTTCCATCGCGAACCGATGCGGAGGCTGTTCTTCTAAGATCTTGATAACCTTCTAGGGCAGAAGGAGCAGAAGTGGATGACGTACACATCCCAGTTGCGTCGGGATTGACTGCTTCAAGGATCCATGATTGTAGCTTCCGGAGCCTACAACTCCTCAAACATTAAAAATCCACATGTTTCCGAAGATACTACATTCTGTTCGCATCTAATAAATTTAGTTTGCAGCATGAAGTTATTTCGCAGAGATGCTCGTTTTTAATTAGTTTATTTTATTATTCAAACCTTAGAAACACATAACGACTGCTCCATGGAATACGTAATCAAATTCAGGTAACTCCGTATAAAGAAATAAGTTGTGGCTGTTTCGTATAAAAAATCAGCTTAAAATTGCTATATATATGAAAACGAGTCTATTTTTGGACAATTCGATTTTTTGCCATACACTATCATAAGTCTATGCTCCTGCCCCACCTCCCTAGAGAAAAAAGTGAGACAACGAGGAAAAAAATATTTTATTTTTTTGGGTCATCTTATTGTACATAAATGTACCTCTTTCATCGAAAGATAAAATTTCATCAAATTTGTTAACAAATTTTCATATTTGTTTAACGTAAGAAGATATTTTAGTCTCTTCAAATTGTGCGCATTGATGTCATAAATATCAAGCCTTTTTTGCGAATTCAGTGTGGGACAAAGAGACGGATGAAATAAAGTTATGTGAAATGACATATAGGATGGTAAATATTATAATATATACTACAAGATTTTTTTTTGAAATATGGATTTGTTTCACTTTTGTGGAGTTCGTTTAAAAGTGGTATTGGTAAATATAATAATATATAATGTGCATTTTTAACTGCAGTATGTTTTCATATTCGAAATTGCGTCAATTGAAATAACTATTTTTCTTTCAATGTTCAGTGCTCTCCAAATCTATAAATTAGTTTTCAACTTCATTAAAATATTAACCGAAACGTTAAAAATGAAGATAATCAGAAAAAAATTCCTTCCTTCCAAATTAATAAAAAAAAATTATTTGATATTGAATGTGTAATTCATTATTCGTCAATCCTGTTGAATTTCGCTATTCGTCCTAAAAATATATGTCATATACTATGTATATACAAGAACTCACCTTCTTTCTCAATCGAAAGATAAGATTTTATCATATTTTTCAACAAGTTCTGATTTTTTGATTTCGTAATAAAAGACATTTTATTCTCCCAAAATTGTACATAATGTGAATAAATTAGCGTGATCAAATATAGTTGATTCAAAATCACGAATAAGATAGCAAGTAGTTTAATATACACTGAAACATTTTTTAGAATATTAATTAGTTACACTTTTGTCGAAATTCTTCATTGTGTGGGTTTCCTTTTTTTCGAAAAAAATTAGCACTATGATTGGTATTCTGTACTTCATCTTCGTGATTTTTCCTCATTCTATCGGCAAATAAAATAATTCATCCTGTGAATTTTTAATGACCGTATTTTTTCCTATTCTCAATGATTTATATCAAAATAACTTATTTTCTTTCAGCGTAGAGTGCTTTATAAACTAATTTGTTAGCAAAACACTACTAATTTTTTAGTGAAAACGACCTTTCGATAAAAACTATTGCCAACGTTTTGTTTTACGCTGAAAATAATGAATTTGTCAAACAAATGCATATTTTAGCGGTTTTCAAATGCATAAACTATAATTTTTCAGTATTATCAAATATTAATAACATTACAAAAATCTTTCATCAGGATAGTATACCTACAGTAATCATTTCTTTGTTCTAACAAAAATTTTATAACCAAATTCACGATTTGTCGAGAACAGTATATTTTGCTCTTTAATTTTATTCTTAAGAATTAACTGTTTTTCATATATGCTAACTAACTTGTAAATCGAATGTTTAAAGGTGATAAAATTTTGCAAATAATTCCGCACTTCAGTATCTTGTTTATAATTCGTCACAGGATAAGCATCAATCATAAATTTTGATAGAGAATGTCTTTAAGCCACTCTTATGAGTCCCCAAAGAAAACCCCATAAGTGCCAAATTTGAATTTTACGTAATATTTGCGATTTATTAACTTCTCATTTTTCTTTCCACTTTAATATTTTTGTCCGAAGAAACAAATTTTTGTTTTGAGGAATTGCAATACAAGCATTTTGTTGTGTCTTTCCAAATTTGATCGCTGGATTCTTGTTTTATTTTCAGGAATTCTATACATTGACTTGAGTGTTGGACGTTAAATAGGATTTTAAATTTAATTTTAATCTTATTTAAAATTCTCAAATTTCAATTCAGCTAACTTGGATTGGAGGTCATTCTTAACCCCCCTTTTTTGACATTATGTTTTTTGATTAGATCAAAGTTGCATATAGTCCTGAAGCCTTCAGAAAGGTTCAATGATGGTGTGATATTAACCAAAAATCAAGAGGCAGTATCCTTCAGAAAAGGTTTTTGATTGAATGTCAAAGAAATTATGTTTTACCTAAAACAAATATTTTTCTTGGATAACAAATTTCAAGAATTTGCTTTCCACAGATTGATCAACAAACTAATATTCAAAAGAAAAATTTAAATTTACACAAGATTTTTGAAGAAGAAGATAGGGATCCTTGCTTTGTAAATTCAACAGATATTCAAATTCCCGATTCAGTTAAAGATATTCTCACATAAGATAAAGGTTTTAGTAAAGATGTGATAAAAAGTAAATCAAAATGAATGATGGAAAAAGTCAAGGATGTTGAATCAGGTATACACAAAATTCCAATATTAGATCAACAGGATTTCCGAAACAAGGTTTTACACTTGTCAAAGAGCTTAGTTGATAAGAAATGTTTGCACGTTAGTAGCATTGATCGTGAAATTTCTGAAGGTTTCATGATAACGAAAAGTTTCCTTGAAAACAACCCTGATATAATTTGCATGAAAGCTGATAAGGGCAATATTAGAGTTTGTATGAAGAAATCAGATTAAATTAGGGATATGGAGGATTTACTTTCCAATCGTGATAACTTTGATTTATTGAGTGAAAATCCGTAAAAACAATTCAGAAGAGATACTTTCAGGATTCTAGAAAATTGAACAAAGAAAGGACTTTTAGGAAAAGATATAAGATGGACTGATATAATTACCGAATACACAGTTCTTGCAAGATGTTATGGTTTGAGAAGGATTCATAAGGAAGACTATCCTTTGAGAATGGCTATTTCAACTAATAACACTCCCACGAAATTTTTAGAACAAAACCTTGATGACTGTTAAGGTGCAAATCATTTGACACGCAACCTAATGGTTAGAAAGTCAAATCTTATGATTTTTACTATAGTGGACTGTACTTTGAGTAGAATTTGCTTCTTATAGCCGTAACTGATTGTTTTAAATAGAGCACTAACAGTTATAAGAAATGCTAAATTTATTGTTCTTCATTGATGGTTCGCACTGATTTCAACCAATTATTGAATAATAGTGCAAACACGGGTTTCATGGCCAAAATAAGAACACGTCGGACAATGTGCTCAATGGCTGACGGAGTCGTTATAATTTCGCTAGGCGCATAAACATCTTCCCCCCTTTCACTCCTTCTGCATATTTAATTTTAAAAACAATACACATGCATTAAATATTATTCATAATAACATAGATTCGTAGCATCAATTTACATAGTCCAGTTACAATTTGAGATATAGAAATTGTTTACATAATCTTATGAGTTACAATCTAATTTGTAGATTTGATAACTGGCAGCGGACACATTTCAGTGATTCCGCGATTATATGAGCTTTTAGCTGTTTTTACAGCAATGCTGCGAATGTTACCATCCTTACCAGGGAAACACTCTTCGATCAATCCTAGTTTCCACTTTCCAGGGGTTAAATCTTTATTTTTTATCAAGACTAGTGTACCGGGTTTTAAGTTAGGAGTTTGATGCCTCCATTTATTACGCTGTTGTAATGTGTTTAGATAATCGTGACGCCAAAGACGCCAGAATCGCTCAAGCCTCTGCCTAATTAACTTCCAACGCTTAGGATGCTGTTCATTTAGATCCAACATGGACGGCTCAGGCAATGACAATGGTGCTCCACCATTTAAGAAATGTCCTGGTGTCAGAGATGCGAATCGATCGGTCTTATAAGACACAGGTCCGATAGGACGGGAGTTCAAACATGCTTCACTTTGACATGTAAACGTAGTGAGCTCTTCAAAGACGACTACCAAATCGTCGAATTGCCGCTATGAACCCTTCCGTTGTATAATCAGACACAACCTCTATATGGATGGCTCCAGTAGCCAGCCAAACAAAAATGCATACGTACGCTTTGTCAGTTTCGGCGTTGCGGATTTTCGAAAATTTGTAATTTTAAGGACCGGCATAATCAATTCCTGTATGTATGAATGGAATTGATGGAGTTACGTGGGCTGATGGAAGCGGACTGATGATTCGGGTCGCTGTACAGGCGCGCTGTCGTGTGCATTCCATGCACTTTTTAATACATTGATTCATCAAAGAACGTGAGCGAACTAGCCAGAGTGATTGTCTCAGAACACGTGGGGTCAGTTGGATACCACCGTGAAGTGTTCGTAAATGAGCATGAAGTATAATTAGCTTACTAAGCGTATGATCCAATAAAATAATTGGATGCTTTTCAGTGTAAGATAAAGGTGAATGCTCAAGACGACTCCCTACTCGAATCAAGCCTTCGGGATCCAAAAATGGATTTAGTTGCTTGATTACACTTGATTTTGGACACGGTTTCTGCTTTTTTGAAATCCACAATTCTTTCGAGAGAATGTCATTTTGAATAACTTCGTATCACAGAATGCGGGCTTCATCAATTAAATTTGAATCATGCTCAACCACAACTTGTAATTTTGCTTATAGTATCGGAGAAAGTTGAGATTGAGATGTATACAAAATTCGATGGATTTGAATTTTTAAAAATTTTAAACAAGGTGCAGTGACTCTTAATCATTTTGGCCAACTAGAAAATTTAATAGATAACATTTGTTTTAAATGAGATTCCGATTTTTCTGATACAGTATGGTTTGTAGTTGGTGAATGAGCATGTTTTGCTTCATTTAACTCTGGATGAGCCTTATCGTCTTCAGACAATGCACCATCCCCGGGCCAATTGTCGGCTGGTTGAGGCAACCAATGCGGACCATTCCACCAGAGTAAGTGTGAAGTTATTTCAGTCGGTGAAATTCCACGTGATGCGCAATTCGCAGGGTTGTCAGCTGCGGGTACATGATGCCATGATGCATTTGGAAGTCGATTGACGATATCAGTAACTCGATTTGCCACAAAAATGGGCCATTTTGCTTCAGGTTTTTCAAGCTAAGCTAGAACAATTGTGGAGTCCGACCAAAGATGAGTCGGAGCTGATTCGAGATGTAGTGCAGTCTGAAGATACTGCACTGCTTGTGTGAGTAATAATGCTGAAAATAATTTTAAGCGAGCAATACAGATGCAGCATAAGCTTGTGTTGATGCATCAGCGAACCCATGTACATCCACATCTTTGCAATTAGAAAAACTACCTATCCAACGCGGAATTGATAAAATTTCTAATTGTTTTAACTCTGTGCAATATGCTTGCCATTCTTTATGCAAATCATCTGTCAATATATCATCCTAATGTAATTTTAGTGACCATAATCTTTGCATAAAGATTTTTGCCGTAACACTTATAGGAGTCAAGTAGCCAACTGGATCAAACATTTTAGCGATAGTGGATAGAACTGTACGTTTAGTGTAAACATCTTGAATCTTAATGGTTGTACGTATTTGAAGTTGATCAAGTTCGGATTCCCACGAGAGTCTCAAAACATAGACTGAACTATTTTCTGGAACATCAGGAAATTTAAAATCCTTGTGATCGTTAGATGGATCTTTAAGTAATAAAGAAATATTGCTTGACCATTCATCTAGCTGAAACCCTCCGCGATGTAAAATGTCAACCAATTGACTCTTTGCAATCGTGGCAGACTCAAGGTCGTCTGCTCCGAAGAGTACATCATCAACATAAAAATTCTCTGATAGAATTTGTGATCCTACGGGGAATGAACTAGCTTCAGCATGAGCAAGTTTTTTCATGACCTTCAAGGCCAAATATGGAGCTGCTGCAGTTCCATACGTTACAGTTAGTAACTGGAACGACTGCGGAAAAATTTCAGGGTTATCACGAAAGACAATACGTTGATAATCAACGTCACGTTGATCGATGCGTATTTGACGATACATTTTCGAAATATTAGCGCATAATGCTTTTTTATGCATACGCCAACGCATGATAATGATAGGGAGATCTATTTGGAGTTTAGGTTAGCATTGAATACTACGCGTAAGCGTGTTGTAGTTGAATTATCTGTTATCACATGATGATGAGGTATATATACCAGTTGCTCATTAGTGAACGGATCGCTCAACGTAACAAGTGGCACGTGATTAAGAGATTCATATTCACTCATAAAGTTTGAATACATGGTTTTATACTCAAGTTGGTAATCTAATCTTCGTTCAATGCCAAACAATTGTTTTCGTGCTATAGGAAACGAGACACCAATACTAATTGGTGGACTTTAATTTAAATGGTAATCGTACGATGTACTGACCCGCTTCATTACAGGAATGAACAGGAACCACATCAACCTGAAAGCAATGATGAACCTTAACGTTGTCATTTAACTGAGCCGTCGAACCTTCCAATTCACCAACAACAAACCAGCCTAAGATTGTGGCTTGAGCAATTGGGGCGTCAACAGGGCCTTTAATTAGACCTTGTTCCATTATTGCTGAGTAGACATCAGCAGCTAACATTAAATCAATTTGATCCTGAGAAAAAAGTTCAGGATCTGCCATAGTTAAACCTTGCAAGTGAGGCCAAGCATCATGACTAATATCATGATTAATCGGAGGCTTGTAAAAATTTACATCTTGACACACAAACGTGTCCATTGTCAGTTCAGCATCTGAGTTAACTAGTGATTCAATATTTGATTTTACTATTGCAGTAGCTGTGGTTGAATGCGCTTCAGCTAAACCTTCTACATTAGCATGAATGCGTCGTCGTGGTAGTCTCAACTATTGAACTATTGACTCAGAAATAAAGGATTGATCAGAGCAAGGGTCAATCATTGCTCGCATTGTTTGAGAGCGTCTGTTTGGACCTTCTATTCAAACTCGAGCTGTTCCAAACATAGCAGTACGACGACGTCGCATTCCCTTATGAGAAAGATGAGAAGTCAGTTTTGTTTCTTTTACTGTTTGAGAATTTATTCTGAGTTTGAAATTGCTGACATTTTGCCAGTGTGTGTTGAGCTTTACAAAGAACACACGTTTGAATTGAATTATTCGAATTTGACTCAATTTTAGAGTTCGTATGATGTGACTTTATATTTTTATTTCGTTGAAAACTTCAATCATGTTTTTGAGGATTTATAGTCTCCAAAGCATGAATTCGTTTTTTTACAAAAAGTTTCAAATTCACTGAGCTTAGGATATTCGTTAGTATCACCTAAATGTAATTCCCAAGCTTTTCTAGTCTGTTTATCAAGGCGATTTACAGTATGGTGTATAAACAACCAATCGCATTGAAGTTCCGCAGCACCTAAACTGTCAAGTGAATCTATAGTCGCCTTTTTTTTATTATAAATACGTTTTAATTCAGGACTCGACTCTTGACTAGCGACAGAAATTGAAAAGAAATCATCTAAAACTTTATTGGCAATTAAATGCTTATCGTCATATTGGGAATTCAGTGAATTCCACGCTCTTGTGTAATTAGAATCAGTGATACTTAGCGAAATAAACATTTGAGCTGCTTCACCTTCGAGACTTGACGTGAGATAATGCAGTTTCTGTACATTGGATAATCTATTCAAATCGTCAACAAGAGATTTGAATAAGTCTCGAAAGCTTGACCATTCTACATAATTTCCTGAAAATTTTGGTAAATTTATTTGCAGCAATTTTATATTTATAGAGTTACCTTGTTAAAGTGGATTTTCAGATCGTTCTAGAAATGTTGAATTACTCACTGGACTTTCAGGGGCTAATTTCGCTTTCCAATTGCTGAGAAAATCCATTGCCTCGACGTATTTATCGGAAGCATCATTAAATTCACCCTGGGTGAAATATTCTTCTGTTTCTGGTTCATTGAAGATAACCGCAGCATTGATTTGTTTGTGCCGACTGACGACTTTTGTCCAACTTTCCTTCAAAATGTCAATTCTGCTTTGCGTAACAGCAGCTGTCACATTGTCTTTCCCAAATTTGGTAAAGTTTGGAATTGTACGATTGATGAAACCAATCGTGCCGCATTGTTTGTTTATTAATGCTTTAAGCGAGGCCATGATAAGTGAGTTATTTTGAATTTAATTCACAGTCACTGTTTCACTATTCATGTGAGTTGACTCACCACTGTAGGTATAACTTAATTGTTATCGTCACCGATGTTTATGCGTGTGAGGTAATATCGTACAGTTTTCACATCATTATTCATACGAGCGGGAAAACAATACATGAACAAAACCCAAAAGTTACTGGGACAGAGCAAGAAAGAATGCTCGGTGAAAATTATCGAAGGAGAAATCCGGTTCGCTGGACCAAAATGTTAAGGTGCAAATCATTTTGCACGCAACCTAATGATGCGAGACTATTTGTACGAATGCTACGTAACAAGACGACGGAAGTCCGTATCCTGAAAAGGGAGGTGACGTTATTACATGTCAATCAACTAATCGTTCAAATCAGCTCTATGAACATGTACAATTTAGATTAGGAGTGCTCAAATTTTAGCATTTATGCTAGGCGCATAAACAATGACCATGCAATGGTTTCTTTTGATGTTGTTGCAATGTTTCCAAATATACCCCTTAAATTAGTTAAACAGGTAATTTGAAATAGATGGGATACTAAATACACGTACTCCATTAAGTAAAAAAGATTTTAATAAAGGGATAGCTTTTATCATGAACTCAACTTATTTTAAATTCAATGGATCTTTTTAAAGACAAAAGTTTGGTACTCCCATAGGTTCAGTCATTTCTCCGATTTTAGCAGAAATATTTATGGAAGCTTTGGAGGTCTTTGCTTTCAAGAAGCTAGATGTTGTTTTGCCCTTTTACTTTTGGTATGTTGATGACACCTCGTTATGTGTTATTCTAGCAAAGTTGCAGGCAGTTATTGATGCTTTTAATGGTTTTCATCCAAAACTTCAATTTACCCATGGAATAGAGAAAAATAATAAAATCAGTTTTTTCGACATAGAAGTAATTGAAGGTCAGGGTGGTAATATTATTACCAATTGATATAGGAAAAGTACATATTCAGGTAGAATTTTAAATTTCTTTTCGGCTCATCCTTTTCAAAGCAAAATTGCAGTAATCAAAAACTTAGTTGACAGAGCTGTAGGTTTGTCCCACATTTAATTTCACAAAGAGAATTTAAATAGTGTTAGGAATATCCTTTTTCTTAATCATTACCTACAAAAGTTAGTTCAGCAACATACTACAATTAGAATTCAACAAATGAAAAAAGGTAACATTTAATCTACAGATAATCAGACATTCCTTCTTAAAATCATTTAGAGTATCCATTTTGAACCCCTGAGCATCTTTTCTTCTACACAAAATAACCTATGTATCTTATCTAAATGAACTGTTGTCTGATTACCATTAAATCGAGCCACTTGGGGAATTTACGTTTTTGTATATGTCGTGAAGACCTTACAATCTAATTGTAAAGATAATAGAGGGAGGCTATACTTTGAAACTGGAAATCTTAAAATCTTTCTGAAATCTTTGTGGAATATTTTAAACCCATTCAAAATTTTTGCAAAATCTTTGAAATCTTTAGAAGACTATTAAAATGTGCGTGCAATCTTTGAAATCTATCCGAAATCTTTGTCAAATAATTGAAGTCTTTACTACATCCTTCAAATCTATTCGAAATCTTTGTGCATTTTTTTTTGTATCTGTTATAATTACTCAGCAATCACGTAATATTGACTCGCGTATAATAAAACAAGTTCAAAGAATAGACTAACAAACTGACAACTAACTATCGCCAGCATCTAAGCTTTCAAACGGCTGTTATTTTAATGTCGTAAAATTATTTTCTGTACAGATATTTAAAAACATAATTTATTATTAGGAAATTTTATGAACATAAAACTGAACGTATATTAAATAAACAATAAGCGTTAATTTTCAACACATTCAAAAGAACAAATATTTCACTTCCTTGAGTGAAATTTAGTCCTATCTTTGTAATGCGTAAACAATTTCATATTGAATGTGTGATTTGTCATTTAGCATTCCTTTTTAATTTTCTTATTCCTTATAATAATAATGAACATACTAAATACATAAATGTATCTATTTTTGATTAAAAGATAAAATTTTATCATAGTTTTTAACTAGTTTTGTTGTTTTTTGACGCAATAAGATATTTGAGTCTTGAAGTTGTAAACAAGGTTATAAATTTGAATACTTCTTGCGATTTTAATGTGAAAGAAATAGACTAATGAAATGAAAATAATTCAATGTGCCGAATAGAATGGCAAATAGTATAATATATACTGGAACATTCTCTAGAATACTCATTAGTAACACATTTGTCGATATTCTTCATAAGTGGGTTTCTTTTTGTTGGAAAAAATTAGCACTATGATTGGTATACCGGGCTTCATCTTCGTCGTTTTTCTTTATTCTATCGGTAAATATGACGATCTATCCTGTGAATTTTTAATTGCAGTACTTTCTTCCTATGCGAAATGGTTTAAATCAAAATATATTTTTTTCTCCCAGCGTAGATTGCTCTCTAAATTGATTCGTTAGCCGAAAACTGCTAATTGTTTAGTGAAAATAACTTTCTAATAACAAGGATCGCTTACTTTTTCTTACGATAAAACTGATTATTTGTGAAACAAACGCATATATGATGATGTTCTACTTGTCACCTCAATATATTTATAACACACCCAAATAATTAACAATTTTCTAGAGCTTATCATGTCTAAAAGCTAATTCGATACATATTAACAAACGAAAAGGGATGAAAAATTTCTAATTGTTTATTTAATTTGTTTATAAGAAAGCTAAATCTTGAGTGTTGAATTCAATTATTTACACTGGAATTAGGAATTATGACCGATTTCGGGCATTAAATTCGACATAAATCCAGCACACTTCGAACGTCAACAGTCTAGACCGCATGAACACTCTCCGTTGGAACAACATAAACTCAGACGCCATAATTCAAGGTTCCAGTGCATAACAAAGTTGAATGTTAAGTGTTCACAACTTTTCGTAGGTTATTAAGTTTAAAAAGCTACTTTGATACATATCCGAGCCTAGCTGCTCCTATATTTTCACCTCTCTACATACTTCCCCTCCCTATCCGTCCACAACTCCCAGGTGAGAATTTACGTCGACACCCAGAGCAGGACCGTCGGCCCAGAGTCGGATCGACTTAGGCCCGCCGTAGATCGGCAGCCAAAGTTGGGCTATCCTTTGTCTTTATATTAAAGTTATGTCGGTCCAATCTAAACTTCGAACGTTGGCAGTCTAAGTGGGACTGACTATTGGCTTATCTTTGGCCCGAACATAAGGGGAGCTATGGGAAATCTTTCGTTAACAAGTAACGCCGCCTATCGGCACAACTCTGGGCCAAAGTCGGCCCAAAAGTCGTAAAGGTTACTTTCTGTCGTTCTTGTTGGCGCAAATATACGCATTTATAGTTTTGCGCGAACGATCTCTCCGCTGATTGGTTATTCATGTCGAAGAAGAGATGCGCGTGCTCTTCAGTTTCCTGCGCAGCAGCAGCAACATCTGGCAACATCGCGAACAGCGTCCTTTCTTGTGAGCAAGCATCGTCCAGAAACCTTATTTAGCCACATTATAATTTTTCTATAAATTCATCTTATATCTCCCAAGGTGTCTAAAGACCACAGTTTTGATGACGCAGAAGATTCAGCGGTACTCAAACATTCGAGACGTAGGTTATCATCTTTAATCAAGGTTTCAACTATTATCGTGTTCAAAAGTTTTTGTAACTATTCATTCAGATAATTTCTATAAATAGTTCAATTTTCTATTCTTATTTAATAACTTAACTAAAACATGTCTGTTAGGTAAAGTGCAGTAAGGTCTAATTTTGCATAATATTTATTCATTAATCTTGAGTTTATTTAATTAAAAGTAGAGATACACATTTTTGAGGTCAGGGTTGGACCGACTCCTATTTGAACCGTCTTCTAGTAATCATGGTCGGCCCGAACATGGTAGCCAATGGTCGGTAGACAGAGTTGGCCCAAAGTTATAATTTCATCATTAGGCTGAGTTGTAGTAGCCATGGTTAGGCCAAAAATGCTAGCCAATAGTCAGCAAACACAGTTGGGCCTTAGAAACCATTTCGGTATTTTTCACCATCGTTTTTAACCTTTCCTTCCAACTCCCCTTTTCCACTCCCTTCCTTACCCTCAGTAATGTGAAAACCATGAAAAAAGTAATGTTGCCAAATTCACACACATGATTAAAAATTCAGTTTCAGTTAAAAGGTTGAAAGAACAATAATTTATACAATAATAATCTTCCTACTTATAATTTCTTATTTCAGAATTAGCTTGGTCACATAAACCTGACACAGTTCATCCACTGCCCTTACAAGTTCACGTTCATTTTTACGAAAGTATCATAGCTCCAGGTGCAGCTGCCCGCTTACCAGCATACTTGTTCGGTGTAGCAACACGTAACGAAGTGGGTCACAAGTACGGCATTGGAGCAGTATTACAAGGATTTTTGTTTCCATTTTTGGCGCCTAGAGAGGATAATCCAAATATATATGAAAGAGTCAAAATACGCATAGATGGCAACACTGCTACGGTTACTGTACCAATATCGAATGAGGATCCTCTGAATGATTTGTTCCAAAAGCAATTCAGGTCAGAACACGTTTTGCCTGCTGAGGTAGCTGAATAATTGTGTTGAAGTGAATTACTGGCAGTAGGTCGGCCAATCTTTTAAATTAAAACGATACAAAAGAAACATTTTTGTCAAATATAATCATATGAGGGCTTTTTGGGTACATTTCGTTCTATTGAAACACTGAAATTGTATTTTTTATTTTGATGAAATGACAATAAACCATATTTCATAGAATTCCAAATCTGGTTATCCCCTGATGCACGCTGCATTCATTTAACTAAACTTAAGTTTTCCAAAAACTGTCCGTCTCGATTACATGGCGCCCCTAGGCTCTAGCCTACATTAGCCTATTGGTTAAGGTGGCCCTGCTTGCAGCTGTTTCAGCAGAAACTTTAGGCGTCGTTTCGTCACTGTGAATGAAACCTGGAACACTATCATTTGCATGAGACCAAGAAACAGTCCAAACGATGGGTTGCTAGAGAGGAATCTGCATCAAGGAAGACGAAGACCGTTCCTACAGCCGAGAAGGTTATGGCGACATTCATTTGGGATTCACGTTTAAAATTTAGAAATTTTGAATTAGAATTACCAAAAAATGGTGTAATATCAAATTCGAAATAGACAATTCACAGCTTTCAAAAATTAGAATGAAGGGTTTCAATTTCTTTCACTAAATTTCGAAGTTGCTGATCAAAATAGAATTGATCTTGAGGGGTGGTCAATATCTTCATATGACAGGAACAGGAGGACATGGTTACTATGGCAAGCGTAATCTGGTACCTACCAAGATAATCAGAATTATGCATCTTACTTATTCCCCAGAACCTGAAAAGGAAGGAAGCTGTAAAGTCTTTTCGATTATTGGTTCTGTCCTGCCGAAGGGACAAATGATGTATAGTCAAGTCAAACATAAACATCTAATACAATGAAGGTGGATTGTCTTGCAACGGTTGAATATCGAAGGAGATTTCTTCCCACTACGCAATCATAAAAGCTCTGGAACAGGTGAACAACAGTCAGTATTTTTAGCAGTCCTTCGGTACTAATCTTTGGGCCTTCGTTTCGGTTTGGCTCAACTGGTAGTTTCAACTCCTTCGCGATAGTACTCTCGCATTATTTTGTAAACTACTAGATTGCTG
>JAABKJ010006231.1:0-22182 GCA_011634705.1 Andricus grossulariae | reverse complement strand
GTTAGGACTATTACTTTCGTTTTAATTCAAGGTACAAATTTCAAATCTATATGTATAGCTAACTTCTGGGTCGTAAATAATGAATATATTTGTTATACATTGAGTAAACGATATAAAATATTACGTAAGAAGGAGAGAAAGGTAATAAAAATCTTACGTGTCCTGACAGTGGGGTTGGAGGGGGGTCTGAAATTTCAAGAATCAAGGTGTACGAATGTTTCAACAATTTCAACAAATACAAGGGATGTAAGGGCGATAAAGCTTACTCTAGTAGAAAGTCGTAAACTGTCTTTTATGGTGGAATTCAAGAGGGATTATGAGACTCATGTGAAGCTGCAATTTGAGATGCAGGTCATCGTCTCGCAAGATCGTACTCCTAATGAAAGCCAAGTCAGCAAAGAACGGTATTGTCCTGCAAGCTCCATGGTACCAGGTGGTTAGGATCTGAGCCATTACCATCCAGGATTAATTGTCATGCAAAAACTCTAGATGGCTAAGGGAATGACAGGTGCGATTCGTGACAAAGTTCTAAACAGTGTCCAACTGTTCATGTCCAAATGTCCATTTGTCCAACCGTCTAGTTTAGAATTCAAATATATTAGACTGAAAGACTCAATTAATCTTGAAAATTGATAACTCTTCTTTAAAATTTCCTTCCTTTCTTTATAATTTGGCCAAGTACTAGCTGTTTTCAAAAAAACAATAAGGGGCCGTTCAAAAAATACGTAACGCTATTTTGAAATTTTTTTCCACCCTTCCCCTTCTTCTTCACAGATCATCACACAACTCTAAAACCCCCCAGGATGACGTCACAAATAGGAGCATCCACCAACCCCCTTCAAGTCAAAAATTTTTCTTTGATTTAATTTGACAAACACCTAAAATAAAACACAAAACATACAAACAGAATATTTTAACAGACTTCACAGCCTAAAATGCTCACAAAACAGAGGAAATCAGGCGATTTTTTTTACGAAAATCGGGAATAATAGGGGGATGATTGTTTGTAAATAGAATTAATGTATAAGTACTCTCTAAAATTCAATATAAGACGCTCAGGATTTCAAGTCGAAATATTTGGTTGAATTTTCAATAAACAAACAAATTAATTTCAGACCAAACAGTTGCATTTACAACCAAACAGTTTGACTCTCCACCTACAGAAACGAATTTTTGAAGAAAAAAAGAATTAACTTCAACCACAAATAGTTTCCTTTTTAACCAAATAATCTAATCTTCCACAACAAAAAATGAATTTTTTAGAAGACAGTTGAATATTCAACCAAGAACTTTTCTACACAAGTAGATGAATTTTCATTCTAAAAAAAAATGAATTTTCAATAAAATAATTGAATTTTTAATAAGGTACCGTAAAATGGGTTAAAGCCGCTCATGTAGGGAAAAGTTGCTCATCTCCTAATTTATATTACTTTTAAAATTCAATATCAAATTTCCTAGGCCAACAAAAAAAGATTTACAATTGTTTTGATTAGTAGAGCTGCCAAACTTTATTTTGGAATTTATTTGATGCGAATTTGTTGGTAAGCAACTTTACCCTACATCAGCGACTTTACCCCGTTTTACGGTAGTTGAATTTGTAACCATATAGTGTAATTTTAGACATACAAAAATTAATTTTCAACCAAATATTTGAATTTTCTACAACTATGAATAATTATTCTCTTTTACAACCTAATTACTAATTACTAATTTGAAACAAAATAAATGAATTTTTAACCAAATATTTGAATTTTCAACCTACAAAGATAAATTTTCAAGCGAATGGTTGGATTAAAAAAAAATATATTAAACTTCAACCAAAAACAGTTGCATTTTCAACAGAATCAAGGATAAAAATTTATTCAAATAATAAATAATAAATAATAATTTTTTTATTTTTAATTTTCAACACAGAAAAGATTTCAATTTTCAGTTAAAATCAGTAAAATTTAACTAAACTAATGAATTTTCAACCAAAAAGTTAAATCTTCTTCGGAACTAATTGAATTATCAATCGAAAAAGGCCAATTTTCAACCAAAAAATTACATTTTCAAGCCAAAAAGACGCATTTTCTTCAAAACAGATGAACCAAAAAATTGATTTTCAGTCAGACAGGTGGATCTTCAACTAATAAAATTAATTTTTAATAAAGTAGTTCAAATTTCAAACAATCAGTTTAATTTTTAATAGAAAAGATTTTTCAACTACAAACGATTAATTTTCAACCAAAAAAAGAATCTGTAATTAAATTTTTGGTAAAAAACTATAATTTTCATAATTTGTCATCCGCTATTCCAGGCAATGTGACACAGTTTTTGAATGGAAAGAATTCTCGGTCATTTCCCGATTTTTTTCAGGTTCGAAAAAATCGTTCACGGTACTTGATACTAGAAAATGTTAACTCTTGAAACTAAAAAAATTATATTTGAAACAATAAAAACTGAAATGCAGATTATAGTACTCAAAGTTGAACTCTTTTGAGTTTTAAGCTTTTAAAATTCAAGCTTAAACAATTTTTAATTCAAAATTTTTGTATTTAAACGCTCAATTATTTGCACGTATAATATGAAAGTTTTTGACACATTTCAATTGAAATTGTTTAGATTAAGTCCTATCAAACAGCGAAATTTTACATTTTAAAATGTTATAAATTGAAAAGTTCAGAGATTTTCGGTAAAAAATATAAATCCATTATTATTTTTACTACTCTAAATTAAAATAAATCCTTCCTTTCAGTTTCACATCAATCCAAATTTATGTTGAAAAAGTAGCATCTTCCCGTTAAAGAACAAAAAAATTAATAACTAAAATTTTCTTACTTTCAGCTATATAAAAATTTTTAAAAAATGTTCCTCTTTCAATTCAGATAACATTAAAATTAAAAATTTCCTCCCCTACAACTCAATAAAAATGTTTTCAAAGTCTTCCAATTCAGAAAAAATAAGAATAATAGTATGAAACATGGTTAGGGAATTAATATGCTTCTCTTATTGACAATAAAAATGTTAAGAAGAAAAAAATGGCCTGTTCCAATTTAGATAGAACTTAAACCAAATTTTCTACTTTTTCAAGTCACTGAAAACCTCATAAACAAAAAAATAACCCTCTTCTAATTCCGAAGTAATTGAAAATTTCCTCCCCTATATTTCAAAGGAAGTTTTTTTTAAATGATCCTGTTTCAATTCAGAAAAAAAAAATCAAAAAAAATCTTCCTTCAACCACAATAAAAATTTTTAAACGAAAAAAGTGGCCTCTTCAAATGCAGAAAAAAATATTAAAATATTCCTCCCATCCAACTCTATAAAAATCTTATAAATAAAAAAATGCTGCTCTTCCAATTCAGACAAAATTCAAACTAAAATTGTCATCCTTTCAAGTCGCTAAAAACCTTATAATCAAAAAAATGTCCCTCTTCTAATTCAGAAGAAATTGTAAATTAAAATTTTCTCCCCTACAACTCAATAAAAATGTTTTCAAAAAATTGACCCTCTTCCAATGCAGAAAAAAACTGAAAATAAAAAATTCTTCCCTTAAACACAATAAAAATGTTTTTTAAAAAATGACCTCTTTCTATTCAGAAAAATAAATAAATGACACATATTGTATTTATTCCAACTCAATAAAAATTATAATAATAAAAAAGGGCCTCTTCCAAATCAGAAAAAAATTAATCACGAAAATTTCTTCCCTTCCAACTCAATAAGAATGTTAAAAATAAAAAATTATGTTTCTTTCAATTAAGCAAATATTGAAAACCAAAACTTCCTTCTTTCCAACTCGATAAAAATCCTTATAGCCTACGATATTACGAATCTTTTAAAATCCCTTCAATTTATTTAAATATATATTGACAATTATTCGGAATCTTTTGAAATACCCTAAAATATTTTAATTCCTTTCAAATCTTTTGATATTCTTTAAATGTTTTAAAGCTCTTAAAAATTCCTTGGATTTCTAAAAAATACCTGAAAATCTTAAAAATATTTTTAAATCCCTTCCAGTTATTGAAATTTATTGAAAATTGCTTGAAATCTTCTTTCCTTAAAGTCCCTTAAAATATTTTAAATTCTCTGAAATCCTTTCAGATTCTGTAATATTAATTAAAATGCCTTATTGGAACCCTTCAAAATCATTTTAAATTATTAAAATCCTCGAACATCTCATAAAGTCCCCTGAAATCCCTCAAAAATCCTTTGAAATATTTGGAAATGTTGGCAATTTTCTGAAATCCCCTTCAATCTTTAAAAATATCCTAAAATATTATGAATCCCAGGTGAATTCCTTCCAAATCTTCCAAAATTCAAGGAAATTCTTTAAAACAGCATGCAATTTTTGAAATCCTGTGAAATACCCTGAAATACTTGAAAATCCCTTCAAATCTTTGCAATCCTACGAAAACCTTTAATTCTGGTGAAATTCTTTGAAATTTATAGAAATATTATAAAATATTTATAAATTTCCTATATCTATTGTAATCCCATTAAAATCCTTTGAAATTTTGTGAAATACCTTGGAACCTTTTAAAGTAACCTTAAACCTTTTTATTCCGATGAAATCCTTTGAAACTCCTATAAACTTTGGAAATTCTGTGCAATTCCATTATATTTTTTTAAATTTCTTAAAATCCCTTGAAATCCTTGAAATAATCTCAAATCTCAGTCCACTTCTTTTCCATATAATAATAATGAAATTTTAATTTTCATATTTTTAGTTTTGAGAAGGAGATATAATTGTTATTTTGACTTGCAAAATATCGTAGATAGTTTATGTCAAAAGATTGTCATTAAATACATTATTTTTACACTTATTGTAATTATTATCAATAGAAAAAAGATATTTTATATTGATCTGAAATACTTTTCTTTCATTCCGTTCAAAATCGAATAATTCCAACTTTTTGATTTCCACCCATAAAATATTCCCCTATCAAAAATTATTAAAGAAAACTCCCACACTATTTTCAAACCCGGAAATGGATTCAGGAAGGTCAAGAACTTTCTCCACTTTGAAAAGAAATGCCATGAATCTAGAAACATCAGAAAAGCATTGAGTCGACCCTGAAGTTTCGAACTTCTTTTCACGAAGTGAATGAATGCAAAAGTGAGATTTGGGTACATTTCTAGTATTCTACCATAGACCACTTTTTTTAAATAAGCTCAATTGGGAAAGTCACCCCTAGTTAGATATGAAATCTACCCCTAATATTATATATTCTATCACTTTTCTCTTACTCAGAGGAAAATTGTCTAATACGGGAACATCGCTTTAAACCTGCGAGGGCGAGAGTAGATGGCCCGAGGGGTTGGTGAGATGAGGAGGAGGGGGTGGGTGGTTGGGGGTAGGTTTTGGGGTTGGTGATTCTAAGAGGTCCGACACTAACACGCGTGTACGGAACGGGGGAGGAAGAAGGGGTGGCTCTGGTCCAGGGGGCTCCAGTATTGATCTCTTTGCCCATCCCCGTACGTGGGGGTGGAAGGGTGGTCCGGGTAAGATGTCAGCGTGCGTACATACAAAGTAGCCTTTGCCTACTAGAACGTTCACATGGCTCGCCAAAGGAACTCGAGCTGCCTCAAATTCTGCCGACATCAATTTCCAAACCTTATCTTATCTCTGAACACCAAAACACTCTTAACTAGTATCTACCCCTATCAATAGAATTCTATATTACAATATTATTGAAATAAATATAATTTTTAACAAGAAATTTTATTTAATTATTGCGACTTTAGTAATACCTAATATAATTTAATTCTAAAATTAAAAATTAAAAACACTTTCTTGATGAAAATCAATTTGACAGTGTTCAAACCTTTTTAATTTTTACAAGATTCTATGACATATAACAGTTGCGGGCATTGATCTCAACCCTATATTTCTCCCATATATTTCCTGGATGGAAAATATTTACTCTGACATTGAGGTTTTTTTATTAAAGACAAATTCATAACATGTGAAGTACTAAAAAATTGCACTTCTAGTTTAAATTTAAAAAAAATAGGTTTCAATGACTTTAGATTTTTCAGAAGCAGCTGTAGGTATTGAAATAAACATTTATTTTAAATTTTCTACTCCATTTAAATAAATACACAGCTGTTACAAATAAAACAGTCTTTAATTTTTCTCCAATGATGTAAAATGTTCTCAAAAATTCTTAAATTATTCTTAAATATTTTAGACTTTTGATTTTTTCATGACACCCAGTTTGATAGTTTATATTAATATAAGTTAGTTCAACATCTTATAAAATTCTGTTATCATTTGAAGTTTCTTCAGTTAAAGAGAAATTCTTAAGTTTGAATTAGAATAACAAATTCACATCATATTAGGTGGACATAGGCATATGTAAAAAATATAGGATTTTAAAAGAAATATCAACGCTGTCATTTTTATTGTTCACAATTGAAGAATTTTCAATTACAAATCTATTCAATTAAATATATTTTCTAAAATCAACTATTCCATCAAAAACATTCAAAGTTGCATAATTTTATATTAAACATATTAAATATTCAAGAATATTCAGTTGCAAATATTAAAAATTGATAAATTTTAAATCGGTAATATTGAAGGATTTTCCATTGTAAATCTTTAAAACTGACATGTTTAAAAAAAATGAATTACATACCATTAAAATAAAAATTGAATAATTTGCAATTCTATATTTTTCAAATTCAAGAATTATTAAATTATAACTCTTCAAAATAGCAAGAATTTGAATTGCAAATCTTTAACATTGAATAGTTTTAGATTTTGAAAATTTACAATTATTAAACCAGTTTTAAGTTTTACAAATTAAAATTCTGTAATTTTGATGATTTATATTCGAAAATTCTTCAATTTTGAAGAGATGGAATTAAAAACTTGCCTTTTAATCTTCAAAATCATGCAAATTCAAGAATGTTTAGTTATAAATCTAAAAAAATGAAGAGTTTTCCATTGTAACTCCTCAAAACTGTAAAACTTTGAATTTTAAATCTTTAAAATTAAACAGTTTTCAATTCTGAAAATTTACAATTATTATACCAGTTTTAATTTTTATAATTAAAAATTCTGTAATTTTGATGCTTTGCAAAAGAAATTTCTTTAATTTGGAAGATTTGAAATTAAAAACTTGACTTTTTATCTTCAAAATCATTCAAATTTGAGAATGTTTATTTATAAATCTGTAAAATTGAAGAGTTTTAAATTTTAACTCTTTAAAATAGAAAAAATTTGAATTGCAAATCTTTAAAATTGAACCGTTTCAAATTTTGTAAAATTACAATTATTATGCAAGTTTTAAGTTTTACAATTTAAAATTCTGTAATTTTGATAATTTAAAATTGAAATCTCTTCAATTTGGAAGATTTTGAATTGGACAGTTTTCTCTTGATCTTCAAAATCATCCAGATTATGGAATTTTTATTTATACTTCTTTAAAAGTTAAGAGTTTAAAATTGAAACTGTTTAAAATTGTATAACTTGAATTATGAATCTTTATAATTGATCTTTAGATTTAAGAATTTTTATTTATACTTCTTTAGTCTTTTGATCTTCAAAATCATCCAAATTTAAGAATTTTTATTCATACATTTTTAAAAGTGAAGCACTTACAATTGTGACTCTTTAAAATTGTAGAAGTTTGAACTGTAAATCTTCAGCACCAAAGACTTTTTAATCTTGGAAATTTGAAATTACAAGTGATGTAATTTTTCAGTTTCATAATTCATTTATAATTCATAATCCCAAATTAACTTATTAATTTATGTCAATGCTTTTATTTATAATTCTAAAATTAAAATTATAATAAAATTAAAATTGTATAAAGCCAGATTAAGCTATTTTAATATTTATTCAAATTTATGATTATGAATTATATTTCATAGTACTTTAACTTCATGCATATATTTTCATTGATTAATTAGAAACACTTTCTTGGTAAAAATCAATTAAAAAGTGTTCAAAATTTTTTTTAATTCTAAAACAGTCCCAGACAATAATTTATTTATCCTAAATATCTCCCAGATATTTCCCAGTGGTAAAGTTTCTGATTAGGTAACAATTGAAATGTTTGTATTAAAGATAAATTCATAAAAAGTGAAGTGCTAAACTTCAATGTAGGCAACTGTTTTCAATAAGACATGGCCGAAAATATTCGGTGCCGACTTTATTATTATTCTGCTGTGATTAGTTTTTTTTTGTTCTGAAAATTATTAGCCCTATTCTTGAAATTTAACGTACCGATTTTATGAGCAATAGATGTAGAGACATCTCTAAAGTGTAGATGATACAGTTATAGTTTAACTCAGACTTGAGAACATAGTAAAAGGGGACTTTGGTGGAATGCAAATGTCTAAAATCCACTTAGGTTGCCGATTCTAGAGAAGTACCCACAGACAATAAGGAATTCCTCCTAAACCTGAAAGATTATTGGGTTTCTGGACATTAACATGGCACTAAATGTCTAGATTCTAAAGCTTACAAATTTGAATGCTTTTATCTCTAGACCTAGATTTGCAATCTGACGATTTTCACCTTTCAACACTTTTAATTTCTTCAAAAATGGTAGAGGTTTCTTTCTTTCAAATTTGAAAGCTTCCACACTCAGCTTGAAAACTCATCGCATCATTTATATTTTGAAACTGAAAAATCATTTCTATACTTTATCACTTCTGAATCAAAACCCCTAAATCATCAACCCATCACCCTGTGCTTAAAGAACGTTTTTGAAGAGCCATTCTTCTTCACAAAGAAAAAAATAGACAGGTTTAAAGCGCGTCACTTACTCTTAATTTCCTTTGAAACGACTTTATTCTGAAACTGTTGAATTCTTTTAGAATTGCCCTCATACTCAATTCCTGGTTTAAAGGGCTGTTGTATAATGAAGAAGGGTTTACGTTTAACATTGACGGCCTTTTGAACGCAACCCTTTTTCCCTTATTTTTCTTATGCATAATATGTGCACGCGCATGTGCGATCACGTAGGTGTACAAAGCGAATACGTGCACACACAAAAAACACATTTCCACTGGGACAGGTATATAAATATAAACACAGCAGGTAGATAAATATAAATACACAATTAAAAAATCAAGCATGCATCCCAGTCAAACTTAGACAATAAGATGCTGATTGTATAGTGCACACACACAAACACACGCCCGCATATATATATATATATAATGGGGTGGTTCAAAATAACTAGTTTTTATTTTTCGGCGGCCGTATCGCGAAAGTTTGTTTCTCTGGATGAGAAAATACTCTCCTAATTTTTTTAAATTTAACAAAAATTATTCGCTCTTTAATTGGAAAAAAATTATTTGGCTTTGGAAAAAGTCATAAGATGTATGATCTCTTATGAACAGAGCAATATAAGAGCATAATTTTACCCCGAAATATTTTTGGTAAGGATTGCCAAAATTTTGGCACATTCCCCGTGCTATAGAGATAGAGTATAGAGAACATATATATAATAGGGATGAGAATGAAAATTTCAAAACCTGGGCACCAGAAATAATATTTTAATCCAAATTTTTTTTTAACAAGGCTTTGAATAGTTTCTTCATCACTCAATTTTGATGAAATAGCAATATACATTTTGCGAGGCAGAAAGAATAACTTATTTGATATAAAATCATTTTTTATACTTTCTTATAATCAGAACAAAAACATACATTTGAACAAGTTGAATTTTTCTTATTCTTATTGGCTCCTTAAATCAAAATTGATAAAATTGATGTTATAACTGGTGAAATTTTACAGATTCTATTAGCGAAAAGTGAGCCATCAAAGATTATCAGAAAATTAATAAGTCGATTATTCCATATATTTCCTAGTTCAAAAGTTGTGTCAAAGATTGATACAAAAATGAAAAAATAAACAATTCTGGTCATTGGTGATTTTTATTTATAACAATTGTTGTAAACAATGAAGAAAGAGAGTTTATGAAGCACAAACAATGTTATTAATGGTACGTATAGGTTATGCAACAGTTTTAGGGAAAATTTTGACAATGGTCAGCTTGGATTATTTTTTATTAACAGATGCAATGTCTAGATGATTTTCGCTTAAAAATAGCAATTTTTTAACAACATTTAAGGAGAGAAGTTTTCATATGAATGGACGATTTCGCTTTGCTTTCAAAAGATCTAGCCTCGACATAGGCAATGAACAAGTTTTTAATTTTTCAGAAATTTGATTATTTTGGTGAAAATGCAACTGTTGTGTTAAAAACTCATCTTTGTTGGTCAAAAATTTAACAGCTTGGTTGAAAAATGTACTACTTTGTTTAAGATTTATCTTTTTGTTTAAAGATTCATCTCTTTGGTGGGAAATTGTACTATTTCGTTGAACTTTTGTTTCTTTTTTGGTTGACAATTAACTTTTTCCAACTGAAAATTTATTACATTTGAAGTTCGAAACTTATATTTTTTTAGTTGAAAATTCAACAATTTGATTACAATTTATCTTTTTCAGTTAAAACTTTATGTATCTGTTGGAAAATCATGTTTTTTAGTTGAAAATTCATCTTTAGAATGAAAAATTTAACCAGTTTCTTTCGAACTGAAAATATAACTATTCCATTACTGGTTGAAAATTTATAGTTTTAATTGAAAATTGTCCTTTTCTTCTAGAAAATTAAACTGTTTGGTGTAAAATTGTTCCTTTTGGTGAAAATGCAACTATTTTTGTAGAAAATTTAACTGTATGGTTAACCATTGAACTATTTATTTGAAAAATTAATTAGTGGTTAGAAGATCACTTTTTTATTTAAAATCCATAGTATCGGATAGAATATTCAACTTTTTCATGTAAAATTCATGTATTTTGTTGAAAATTTGTCTTTTTAGGTAGAAAATTAATCTTCTCTTTTTGAGAATTCATCTTATTGGCTGTGGATTCAACTATTTTGTTTAAAAATCGTATTTTCTGGGTTCAATTTAACTGGGGGAAAATTCCTTTTTTTTGTTGTTGTTGAAAATTAATTTTTTAGACTAAAAATGTAACTATTCTATATTTGGTTGACAAAAATTTCTTTTATTAAACTGCTTTGTTAAAGATTCAACTATTTTGGTAGAAAATTGAACCATTTATTGTTGGGTGGAAAATACAACTGTTTTGTAGAAAATTTATGTTTTTTATTGAAAATTTGTCTTTTTGGGTAGAAAATTAAACTTCTTTTTGAAAATTAATCTTTTTCGCTGTGGATTTAATTATTTTGTTAAAAATTTGGCTTTTTTTATTCAATTTAACTAGTAGAAAATTCGCCTTTTTTCTGAAAATTAATTTTTTAAACTGAAAATGTAACAATTCCATTTTCGGTTGAAAACTTATGTTTCTTTGTTGGTTGAAAATTCAACAATTGTGTTGAAAATTCAACTATTTTTGTATAAAATAGAATTATTTCATTTTGAGTGGAAAATTCCATTGTGTTGTGGAAAATTGATGTATTTTGTAGGCAACAAGTTGAAAATTTCAGAAAAAAACCGCTATTTCTAGCATGATTCAGAGACAATAATATTACAAATAATAATTAATTATTTAAACTATTATGTTTGTCAACACTGATTAAGTATTATCTCACTCTAATTGAAAATTGGACAAAAAGTGGAAAAACTTTGAAAAAACCGCGACTTTCAAACTCTCTTCTAAGAGAAAATGGCTAAAAACAATAAGAAATTGTATAAGCAATTAATATCAACATCTACTTATCAGTATAAAGTAGTATTATATGTATTAGAAACAATCTGCGTTTAAACACCCGCAAAAAATCATAATCAGCGCCAAAAGCTCGCAAAACACATTTTTTCACTTCTGGGGTTTTTTGGAAACATATAAAACATACTTATGGGCGTGATATTCGAAAAGTGATATTTTATTCATATTTTATGGCTAATTGTGAAGAGAAATGATGAGTTTCAACTCGATTCACCTGATATT
Source organism: Andricus grossulariae (assembly GCA_011634705.1). NCBI lineage: Eukaryota > Metazoa > Arthropoda > Insecta > Hymenoptera > Cynipidae > Andricus > Andricus grossulariae. The sequence goes on along the minus strand of JAABKJ010006231.1, from coordinate 10,262 downwards.
GGCGATTCTGAATAAAATTGACAAAAACGCCTTTTTTCTTATGGGAAATATGTGTTAAACAATTTAACTTAAACTTCATGGGGCTTGCGCCACCTCTAAATATCATTTTTTCAAATTAAAAAAAAGTGAATTTATTTTTTTGTGAATTCGAACAAATTCCCGGGCGATATGCATGAAAATTCGAAAAAAAATTCTGGACCATCCTAATATATATATGCATTAAGCCTAGAATAATTATGTACATGCGACCCGAATTTATGTCAATATCCTTCTACCTCACGAGGGTACGCATTCGTCTTTATGACTATAAAAAAGTGTTAGGTTGACAACAACCTATGCAGTGTACATAAAAAAATTTCATCCCAGATGTGGTCGAGGATAATGTTTGGTGTCAACTGAAAAGAGATCAAGTGAATCAGAGTGCTCAATTGTCTTCTTTTTTATAGCTAGATTATCTTAAAAGTAAAATAAAATATTTTTGTTACTGTTTGGACTTAATTTTTGCCGCTGTAAGCATTTTTATGACAATGGTTATTTTTTCTGATTGTAATCATTTTCAGCTCACGAAGCCATAAATTTAAACGAAATATGTTATTTAAATCGAATGAAGTTGGAGAATAAGAACCTGTTGTCATCAATTATGAAGATAGAGTCTTCTCCTCAAGCAATTGTTGATCTGAGAGTGAAAGTACCCCTCGTATTTGCCGAGCTGACTCATAAAAGCTTGGTCATGATGTCCGAGCAATAATCTCAATTATGATGGGAAAGAGAGGACGAAAAAGAGAAAAAGACTTTCGATCATTATAATGAGCCAGATTAAGGAGCATGCATATGAGCAATGATTTCCTATGAAATTGATTACGGTGTTATTATATATACATTCCTTGTAATAAAACAGGATATTTTTAGGCTTGCAGAAAAATCTGGGATTGGAATTTTAAAATGAATGATTCGTAGAATATCGTATTTTATTATTACTTTTATTTGTATTCAACCAATTACAGACAATGTTGAACCTGTATTAAAGTTCTGTACCGGCAGCTTTCTTGTTAAATGGGTAAAACAAATCAGATACGCTCCGAAGACAATTTACTTAAGAGAATTAGTTGAGATTAGCGAAAGCGCCATTTCATTCAAGGGTTCACTTGAACTAAGATAAATTCCATTAAGGCTAAAGTTCGTCAACAACATTTTCATCCAAATCAAGTTTATTTGGTCTAAAATTGAATTCCATACAAGAGATATTTCATTCTATTAATAAAGAATAATACATTAATGCTGTCTTTTTTCATAAGGAGAATTAAAACCGTTTATCTTGTAACATATTCTGTGAATAAAACTGATTATAAAAAATTGTTCCTTTTAGTGAAAATTGAGAAAAATCTCTTTTTAGATTTTAAAAATAATGTACGTTCTTACATATAAAAATATCTGCGAAATGCTAAAGCGTTCGGGAATTATTCTATATTAAGAACAAATAGAAACTTGCTGGAATATTCTTAAAAATGTTTGAAGACTTTGAAATATTTATAAATAATTTAAGAATTTTATAAAACATTTTTCAATATTGGAGAATATTAGGGAAGATTCTAATATCATTATTTTCCCAGGGGAATTTAAGTCAAAATTTTGTTTTTAGCACCGCAAATGTTGCGAGACGACTAAAAGCAGCCTTACAAATCATTAAACTTTTAATTAGAAAATTCCCAAATTTTCACTGTTTTTAAAATTGTTACATTTTTAAAGTTTTAAACTACATTACCAAGGCTAACTTTAAATAACTTTAAGTAACTTTAAGTAACTTTAAGATAAAAAGTAGGAAAATAAAATTATTATTACAATTTTTTTTATTGTTAGACAATTTTTAATTGATTTTGAGTATATATTTTTGAATGGAAAATATTTAAAGTGTTGCATTTCAAAATATATGTATTATTCTGTTTTTCTATATAATATAATTAAAGTTTATTTACAAAATTGCGGTGCGAATAGCCGTAAATTTTCAGTATGAAAAGCAGGACCTGTAAAAGGCATTAATTTCACCGATATTGCCGAATTTTTTCGGTACACATAGACACTGCCCTTTTTAGAATTGTTAAATTTTTAAAGTTTTCAAACAAGTTCACTTTTAAATCTTACCGACACGACTATCTCCAAATTTTTACTCTAACAATTATAAAAATTAATCGTAAATATGTCTGCTTGGACATAAAAATTGTCCAAGGCTTCTCGTTGGATCACCGAAGTTTAGCAGTTTTTTCTCGGTTTTACTCGGATGGAGGCCGTCGTACTTTCACAATATAATTTTCAAAAAACTATGTCCATATTATCTCCACTTTCGATGAAAATTAGGGAAAAAAAATGGTTAATACATTTTTTTTTATTGTTAGAAATTTTTTTATTGATTTTGAGTATACTTTTTTAAATGATAAATATTTAAAGTGTTGCATTTCAAAATATATATATATTATTCTGTTTTTCTATATAATATAATTAATGTTTATTTCATATACACTCTTGTAATCTTATAACATCGACAACTTGAAATCAATAAAATTGTCAAAGAACTGATTTGAAATTATTCATTTCCGATCACCTTGCTGTTAATAATGTTGAATTTTTTATATACGAATTGATAGTTCCAAATTAATTACGTTTTAATTAGAAAATTTCCGAATTTCTATTATTTTCAAAGGCCTTGGTTACCAAAATTTCGGTGCGAGCAACCGTAAATTTTCAGTAAAAAAGCAGGATCTGTAAAAGGCATTAATTTCACCAATATCGCCGAATTTTTTCGGTACACATAGACACTGCCATTTTTAGAATTGTTAAATTTTTAAAGTTTTAAATAACTTCGCTTTTAAATTTTACCGAGACGACTATTTTCAAATTTTTACTTTAAAAATTACAAACATTAATCGGAAATGTCTCTGTTGGACATAAAAATGTTTCAAGGCTTCTCGTTTGATCATCGAAGTTAAGCCGCATTTGGCTCGGCTTTACTCGGATGGATGCCGTTTTACTTTCACAATTTAAATTCCCAAGAAACTGTCTCTCTGACTCCTGATACTGTCTGAGATTCGGTAAAAAGTAAAAAATAAGTCTCAAAGTAAGTGCCATGCGACTACAAAAACGTGTTTCGTAGCATATTAAAACATTATTTAAGTCGTTCAAATCCATCCTCTCCCCATATTTCTCTTCCCTATCGCCTTTCTACTATCCTATCTTATGCTATCAGATCATATCCTATACAATCATCTCCTTTACTCCACTCCACTTACTTTCCCCTCTCCTACTCCACTTCCCTCCCTTCCACGCCCTACTCCATCACTTCCCTTAATTCCCCTCCAATACATCGTCTCCTCTCCTCTACTACCCCCTCCCCTACATCCCCTCCTCACCCATATTTATGCTCCTATCACTCCCCATATTTCCTCTCCCACACTTCCCCTGCTACTCATCCCTTCACTCCCCCTACTTTCCCTACTTCCCCCACTTCCTCTCATTACGATGGATGAAACATATTCGTACTGCCGGCCCTACACAATCTTACAAATTGATTGGGGGAGATGGAACGGGGTGGCATGGTGGAAGGTAATGAATAAAATTTTCACCAATCATGCCACTATATACTGTCTGGTCCGCCGTACGAATAGATACTTCGTTTCTGCCCGGGGCTACGAATCACTAAAAATTAAAATTTTTGTAATATATTTTCTTATTTTTAGAAAATTTGTATTCGTTTTTGAGTATCTCAAGATCAGATCCTGCTGCTACCCCCTCCATCTTCTCATATATCTTATCCTGTCCGAGCAGATTATACCCTATGGCCTATTCGACCATATCTTATGATCCTTTCCCTTATCCCTACCTCACTTTCCTCCCTTCCATGTCCCTCCCAATCCCGTTACTCCTCCACCCATACTTTTCCACTCCACATATCCCCTCACTTCCCCTCATCTACGCCACTCTCCTACATCTCCTCCCACACTGGCCTTCATAAGCTCTCCTCTACCTCCTACATACTTTCCCTCACCACCACCTGCACCCCTTCTATCCCTCCCTTCACACCATCTACTACCCCTACTCCCTCTCCCCACACTCCCCATTCTACCCCTCCCAACACCTTTCCTACTATCCCTTCTCTAACTCTCCCTGATTACTTTGCTGACCGAAATTATAAGGGTTTCTGCTCGGGGCTATGAAACCCTGAAAGTAAAATACAAAATTGTTGTTTGTTATTGTTAGAAAATTTGTATTTGATTTCGAGTATCCCGTGTGGAAAATATCATGGCAGTCTGGCGTTAGGTCTGGCCCAGGTCCGGTTTTATCTAGACTGTCTAGTCTGGAAGATCTGATCTGGCCCAGGTCTGGCGTCAGTCTTTCCCAGGTCTGACTTTATGTAGATCGTATATATCGTATATATGTAGACTGGAAGGTCTGGTCCGGTCCAGGACTGGCTCTGCTCAGCCATCCAAGAACAATAAAAGGTCTAAGTTCGGTCTGGAAGGTCTGGTCCGGCCCAAAACTGGCACTGATCAGCTATCCAAGACCAAAAAAAGTTCCAAGTTCGATCAGCAACTTTTTTTTTAGAAATATTTCGAAAGAGTTACAGGATGTCTAAAATGATGGAAAATAAGAAATACACACTATCAAAACAAGACTTTGTTTATATCATCTTGACAGTCTGATCTGGTCCAGGTTTGTCGCTGATCAGCTAAATACACTTATAATAAAAAATGATTTTCTTACAAGTCGTTCAAAAAAATAAAGGGAGTCCAGCTAGCGGCTGGCCGGCCTCTAACTAATGGCTGGCCAGACTGTCTGGCCTGGGGTTAGCCAAAAAAATGTTATAATTTTGGCTAGGTCCAGGCCAGACCATCTGGCCAGCTTCAAGACTGGAAACCAGACAGTATGGTCTGGGCCGGGCTAGCGCCAGCAGATGGTACTAATCTTGCAAAAATTTCTACCAGATAAGATACTTCCCAGACCTCCACCCAGAACTTCTATTTAAGACCAATGATCCCAGAAACATCCCGAGGTCGAATCTTCCGGTAAAAGATGAAGGCATTTTCGAAGATTAAATTACCCACAGTGGAGGACCTGCGGGATTCGTATTTCGACCTTTACTCGTCCGGAATCTCTAACCGAATCTCGAACAATTTGACCGGGAATCACGAGCGACCTTAAGCCGCTTAACGATCAATTATATAGAGCGCGATAAGGCTCGGGAATGACTGAGATAATGAATTTTGCCGCACCTGCCCTTCCCTCTTCTGATATGCTCCATCCACCCCCAAAATTTCATATGGGAAAGGGTGAGCTTCACCGGTAGGGTTGGGAGTTTGAGAGGACTGTCCAGAATCGTGGTGCACACGCAAGAGAGTAATTACACACCAAGGCACGTATTTAAATGTGTGTAGTGTATACTGGCGTGCAAACTTGGTGGGGTCTCTAGAAGCAATTTACATGGCAGCATCTCCACACTGTGGGACGAGACAGCACCGGAGCATTGTAATTCAAGTAATGTAAGCTTTATGCAAAATACATGTTAGTTAGGAGTGCAGGAGATAGAACTCGAGTCCCGACCACCCTCCTGTATTCTGGCCATCCTTACTCTCCCTTTAACTCACCCCCACCCCACCCCTAATTCTCCCACAACTCTAAATCTACCCCCAGCGCCCTTCGGCTTTTCCCTCTCGCATCTCTTACTCTTTCGAGGGTGAAGCTTTCTCCTGGACAAGGTGCTTCCCCTCTCTTTCTTTATTAACTACCCCCCCCCCTCTCTCACACATTTTGAAGTCTACAGAGAGAATATTCGCTAGAATTCTCGCGATCAATTTTCCTTTTGAGAATTTGAAGGAATTCTAAGATTTTTTCTTCAAAACCAATATGAGGGGAGATATTTAATTTCGAAGTGTCTATTCGCACGGCAAAGTGTGCCAAAAAGCAATTTTTTTCGACAAAAATCGACAGTGTAATTTTCAATGGAGTTTGATTTTTTTTTTAATGACCTAAGGTCTCCAGATATAACGTGTTACTGTTAATTTTTCATTTTAGCAAAATCAACACTACTTTTATTCAATAACAAATAAAATTTTGTGTTTTTTAAAAAATAATTGTTCAAATGTGCCGCTGATGTAAAGATGCTCAAATTCAGTAAAACCGAGCCTAAATCAGTAAAAGAACTATGCTTGAATAATTAATATTGTGTTGGAGTAAGAAATTCTTTCATATTGTTATAAACAAATTAATGAACAAATATCATTGCTGTTGTTAAAATGCATAGTATGTGTATAAAATATAAGTGCAATTGACTAAAACTGTCTTGTCAGTGACTTTTTGCTGTCATATTTTTCGAAATAACAATAGCTGTCAATTTTGCAAAATATTTTATATAAACAAATTAACATTTCGATCTTTTTTCTATCAATAGACTCATGTTTCTATAAGGTATCAACTAAAAATGTCTTACCAATGACTTTTTGTTGTCATATTTTTGAAATTGACAGCAAATGATCATTATTATAACAATTCTTATAAGCAAATACCTATTTGTACCTCTTTTTCATGAATTGGATCAATTTTTTTTCACGGAATCAACTAAGAATGTCTTGCCATTGACTCGTTGGTGTCATATTTTCAAAATGAAAAGAACTGATACTTATTTGAACAATTTTTTAACTGAATAGTCATTTTTTAACGTGTTTCCTTTTTGTTCAGAGAATTTGTTGAAATAATTATCATTTATTGTTACTTTGAAAATTATAACAGCAAAAAGTCACTGGCAAGACATTTTTAATCGAATCGTTACAAACAATTGAGTCTATTCATAGATTAATGGTAAACATACACATTTGTTTATAATAATTTTTTTAAGGAATAAATTTTTGTCAAATTACAAAAAATGACAAAAATGAGTCAATGGCAAGACATTCTTTGTTTATTGCGTAAAAAAATAGACTCTGCTCACGGAAAAGAGGTAAAAATAGGTATTTGTTTGTAACAATTGTTCAAATAGTTAACATTTGCTGTCAATTTTGAAAATATGATAACAAAAAGTCATTGACAAGACATTTGTAGTTGATGCCTTAAAGGAAATGAGATTTTCAATTTTATCTTGCAGTATATTTGTTGTTTTTACATAAAGTTTGTAACAAATTTCTCTTGATAGAGAAGTTGCCAAACATGGAGGCTTCCTTCCAGCTTGTTGCGCCAAAAATCGGATCTTTAGAAAAAAAATTGTTTGTATTATTTTGGGAATCAAAATAATATTAATGATGGTGTCATTAAAATAAAAACATTATTTGTAATAGAAAAATGTTTAAACTTAGAAAAAACATTTAGCTTAGCAATGTCTTTTAAAATTGTATTTTTTTCTGAATATCGTTTACTACAAATTTTTCAAAGATGGTTGAATTTTAATAAATTATCGCTTATTGTTGATGGGAAATCATTCTCTACAACTCTATACTGTTTCCAATTTTAAAAGTAAATTTTTCTATGACAGGAAAAAAAATTACCATGATTTGTTAAAGTTCTACCTTTTTTTAAATTGTTAAAAAGCAACAGTAAGAAAAAAATTCAAAATTCAGTATTTTTTGGTTTGATCCTCCATTTTAATGTAGAGTATGTGGATTCACTTCAAATTTAGTTAAATTAACTAAAAACATCTTGAAAACAAAAAATCAATGTTGAAAAAATATATATTGAAGACCATGTAGAGAAAAACAACGAACATCAATGATAATTACTTATAAAGATCTGGTCAACACCATGACATCAAAAAATAAAATAAAACAGAAAAAATACAATATTTTTGATAATTGATAGAAATTGCTATCTTAACTTCAGAATAAATGTTTGATATTATTTTAAAATGTAGATAATCAAGCTGTTGCAATTTTGTTTAAAAATACTAATTTCCTACAAAAAACAATAATATAACCTAAAGTTGTTCCAAATTGTAAGTTTAATTTTTGAAGTCAAATTAAAATAAATTTCCATACGCTAACATACCCTATTATTATTCAAAAATTGTAAATCTTCTTTGAGATCGAATAATTTTTTCAGATTCAAGTATTGATTTGCTGTATAAAACGTCAGCAAATCTGAAAATTGTACGCAAATTTTTAATTTAATAACTCTGAATGATAATTTAAAAAATAATGATAATCTGAAATATTTTATGATTTTTCTATTAGAAATACAACTTTTTTCACAAAAAACACTAACATAAAATAATAACCAAATTTTCTAAATGGCAAATCTTCTTTGAAATTGAATGATTTTTGTTTTAAATAACTGATTTCCGGTAAAACGTCGACAAATCAGAAAATTGTACACAATTTTTGAATTTAATAACTCTAAATGATAATCTGAAGAATAATGATAATCTAAAAAATGTTATTAACTTTTTATTAAAATATAAATTTTCGACGAAAAACACTAACATAATGTAAAATTGTTAAGAATTCTAAATCTTCTTTGAAATATAATATTTATTGTTAAAAATGACCAATTTCCTGTGAAAACGGTAATACAAACCTAAAATTTTTCAAAAGTGGCGAACAAAACCGAAAAACATAATTAAAAAAAATATTATTTTCGAAATCCAATAACTTTTTATTAAAAACGAAGTGTCACATCGTCCCAAAATTCGGGATGAGTAGTCAAGTATTTTTCATAAGCTTGGCTAGTCGTACTGAATTTTCGGGACGACTAGTACATCCCCTTTTCCAGCTCTACCAATTTTTCCACCTATTAAAAATAGAGTTTTCCGGTGTAAAACGTTAATATAATCTACAAATTTTGAAAACTGGGAATCTTGATGATGATTTTTATTTAAAAATGTTAATTTTCGGTAAAAAAGAAATAACAGAACCTAAAATGTTCAGAAATTTTTTTTTTTCTCGAAACTTTATGATTATCTATTAAAATTCTTTCCAAAAATACTAAGCGAAAATAACCAACGTAAAACATGTATAATATTTTCAATCAGGTTTTTAAAAACAATGATTGTGAGATTTTCGAGAAATATCGTTACACCACGTTTTTTTAGATAGGATCCCAAAAGAACTAAGATGAGTATCTTCCTCTAGCTCCTTCAAATTTCATCATTTTTGTTTCTTTAAGTTACCTTTTTCTAATTCGAAAAAATGTAATATTATGGTTCATAATTAAATTTTATTCAGAAAAAAGATCTTCTCCTTTCACTCCGCTGGGATTCGAACACCAGGTCAACTTATTTCCGGTCAGGTACTCCAATCCGGTCAGGTGCTCTAACCAGAGCACCTGACCGGAAATCAGTTGACCTGGTGTTCGAATCGCAGCGAAGTGAAAGCAGAAGATCTTTTTTCTGAATAAAATTTAATTAAAAATGTTTATTCTCCATCTTGTCTTGAGGAAAGAATTTAAATTTCACTTTAATGCTATTTCTTCATTCCATGAATTCTCGGTTTTGAGAATATTCCACAGTTTCCCTAAATCTCTCTCTCCCTCTCTCTCTCTCTCTCTCTCTCTCTCTCACTGATTGAGAATTTTTCCCTCGCTTTTGAGACATATTCTCTCTCTCTCTCTCTCTCTCTCTCTTTGAGTTTTCCCTAACATAAGTTTGGGCGTGTGAGTAAATACAGACAAGTGATTGGACGAAAAATCAGGTATACATGTAGATTGTAGGGTGGAGAATTTCGCCTACACAGGCCACACATCAGTATCAGTGTGAGGAGTCCCTCGCCAGTGAGAGAGGGAGAGAGAGAAATTTCTCCCGAGCTTTCTAGCGCCCCTTTCTAGTTAGGCGCTCTCTTCAACTCTCGGGCTTTCGCTCGCTTTCGAATTCTCTACTCTGGCTTTCCCTTGCTTTAACACAACCCTACTTCACCGCCACTTCCTTCTCATCTATACCGTCCATGGGCTTAGTTACTTGCGTAACATCCCCTTCGATCTGCCTTGGCCAACGCCGGACCAAACATTGGCGTAGGGCGAAACTTGAAAAACTTTTTATTTAATTCATATAGGGGCTAACAAGGGGAACCTACGCCCTTCAAAATTTTGTTTGCATTCCTACTCCTCCCATTGATAGGTAATTACCAAAGTTGTAATGTGCTAAAGTATAATAAGATGCGCTTTGCAGTCATTCTCGAGAAAAACGGCTTTTGAAAAAAGACTACGTTACGAATTTTGTGCTACAGTGAAACCTGGATTTAGCTCCCCTGGATTTTGCCCTTCCAAGAATTGACGCCGCGCCGTGGGGATACGTGAGA
>JAABKJ010006230.1:0-22183 GCA_011634705.1 Andricus grossulariae | reverse complement strand
GGGGGGGGGGTGTTACGTAATGTCGACAAACCACAGGGAAAAGTCGGAAAAGCGTGACGTGGAGGGGGGGGGGTCAACATTGTCGGGAAATTGCGTGACGTAATTTATAGATGGCCCCTAAATCGTTAAAAATATTTAGTTTACAAATTGTGCATCACGATTCTCAAAATTCAATCATTTTAATCCGAAGTTTAAAATTAATAATTTAAAAATCAACGATAAAGCATTTTCATGCAAGGGGAATAACTTCAAGTGTCTTCAAGTGGGAAGAAAAATTGATACCTAGGAGCTTCCATTCGGAAAAAGTGAAAGATATAAACAATTTAAAAAAATCATTATTGAACAACTTTTTAAATATAAGGAGCTTTAAAAATGTTTGAAACAATAATAAATAATTCAGAATGTCGAATGGTAAGTGTTTGAAATAAAATATATATATATATATATATATATTGAACCATTGTGAATTGAAAACGTTTTAAATAAAACAATGGTAGATTAGGTAACATTTTGAAAAGGGGCAATATTTCGAATGGAATGAAAAATAGTTAGACTTTGTATAATTTTAAATTATTTGAAATTGAAAGTATTTCAAGTTGAAAAATTTTTTATCAGGAGCTCTCAAAATTTAAAAATTGCAGAATAAAATTGTTTAAATCTGACAACTTCTTTATAAAGAAGTTGAAATGGTATACTTTCTATTTCGAAGCGTTTAAAATTGAACAGTTTTATTTTGAATGGAAGAATCTGGAAATGTAATGATTACGATTAGAATTTCGAAAATTGAATCATTTAAAATGCAAAGGAATTGAAATTGTATTATTTATAATTTAAAGTATTTAAAATTGAATAATATTAAAAATCTTGAACCTTTGAATTTAAGTAATTTTTCATTCGAATCGATTAAAATTTGAAAAATGAATTGAATTATTTAAAGTCAAAGCTTCTAAAAAATTCAATAATAAACCTTCAAAATGTAATTATTCTAAAATAACGTTCAAAATGAAGTAATTTTAAATGGGAAACAATAAAAGGAATATTTTTCTACTACGAAACTTTAAAAATTAAACGAATCCGAACTTAATTTAAAATTGAGAAAAAATATTTATTTACCCAGGCGGAAAAATTATATATAGTTTATGCACAGTGTGAAGTATTATATACAATATTCATTATTTTGATACATTTTTTGTATAAAACAAATGAATGTTATATATAATACTTCACACTATATATAAACTATATATAATTTTTCCGCCTGGGTATGTACAATTGTTTTAAGTACCGGCAACCGGGGCCAATCGCTACAGTTTTTCGCAAATCATGACTTAGACGTGAGGTAGAAAGAGTCGTAACTTGTCTCAAATTTTTAATAACTGTTAATATGGGTTCTTTATGATCTCACGAAAAAATATTCCACAGATCTTTGTAAAAAGAAAACTTGTAAATAAATGTATTAAGGTAATACGTAATTGTAGCGATTTATCCTACGATGAGGCGAATCGCTACACTTACACAGTTTTCGGCTTATTTCAAGCCTATGCTCGTAAAAATGTTTTCCATGGTTATGACCAAGTACTGTTACATGTGAGTGTATTCTACGCTATATAAACGCTTACTAAAATATTTTTTTATCGAAAAAGGCAAACGAATAATAGTAATAAGAAAAGAAACAAGAATTAGCTGTGATGTATGAACATAACCTTTACTTTATTTTAACATTGTTTAATTATTATTGACTATGTGACTGTATAAGTATTAAAGCATCACTATACTCATATTTATTTGACAATATTCGTCAGTTTAAAACGGTTTTTGAATTAATTTTTAATGTATTTCAGTTGTAACAAATTTTCCCGGAATCTTTGGATTTATAGGTTATTTGTGAATAACTTAAAAACGATGCTTCAAAAAACCTGATTGGGAAGGACTTTATTCCTCTCCGGGAGGGCTTTAATCGTCAATAGTTTCGTTATTTTGGAATTCTGCTTTACGAGATATATATGTATATTAAAGTTTAGGTAGTCTAACCTTTGATCAATGTGAGATGTTGACCTTTTTAGCAACAACAGTCTCTTAAAAATCAATATATATTCATTTATTTACATGAGCAATAAAGTAGAGACATTGTATGACCTATTAAGCCCAAGATCAGTTTGAAAATACAATTATTAAGCCCTTGATGATTTTCTAAAAATTATTGTAGCGATTGTACCCCGGTTGACGTTAAATTTCAATCGTAAACATTCAAAATTAAAGAAATTATTCAATGACTGAGGTATCAATTTTAGATAGTTCTATTTTGATCTAATCTTATTTTAAACAATAAAATTTAATGATTTCAAATTAGAATTTTGAAAATTGAATCATTTAAAAATCAAAGGAATGTTTAAAAGCCAAAACTGCTAAGAAATTTCAACTATAAACTTTTAGAGTAGAATTATTCTAAAATAACGTTCATAATGAAGTAATTTTAAACGGAAACATAGAAATGTCTACTACGGAACGTTAGCAATTAAACGAATCCGAACTTAACTTGAAATAAAAAAATTAAAAAAATTATACAATTATTTTAAGAAAATTTAAATTGTAACCAATTCAAAATTATAGCATATTACATCAAAAGTTGTATTAGACATGTCTTAATGGGGAGATCAATGTTTGATGAAATCAATGGCCTTCGGTCATGGTCTTACAAGTCGTCCTTGCGAATATTGAGCTCCACGCGAGGATCTGTCTAATACTAAGAGTGATGTACGATATTTTATTCAAAATCAGAATTTTATAAGATATTTTAGATTTTTAGCTATTTTTATTTTAAATAACAAAATTTTCAACTTTTTAATATCAAATCGTTAAAATATTAAAACGATTTATTATTTTGAATCTTCAAATGAAAATAGAAAAATTTTAAGTTATATTGAAAATTAAATTTTTTTAAAGATAATATGAAACAAGATCGCTATGATTACAATTTTTTAAATTGCACAGTCTCAAGCCTTTCAATTCGAAATTGTTTTTTTTTTCAATCATGTTTAAAATGTTCAATATTTTGGAAAATTTGTACATTAAAAATAATTTAATTTTCAATGCCTACTTCTTAAATCTTCTCATTTTTAAGGTTTAGATTTGTCAAATTATTTACTTAATTTTTCATTATTTTGAATTTAGTTTGGAAGCATGTCATTCAAAATTATTTAATTACAAATCCTATGAACTGAGAAAATGGTGCAAAATAAATTTAAGAAACAGACCATTTTGTACGTTTAAAATTTAAGCCAAAAAATTTAGAATTTTCAAATCTAAAATTATTCAATATAAAACTATGAAGGCTTTCAATATGAAATTTTGCAAAAAAACATGCGAAAAGCGAGAGGAAACATAGGAGCTTTAATGTGGACAGAATTAATTAATGGTAGATTATTAATATTATCATATATAATTTATTGCAGAACAATTATATCTTAAAATATTATTTAAATTGGAAAATTTCACATTTAAATTGTTCATATTTTTTAATTGTAAACGTTCGAAATTGAACATATATTTTTTATTGAAATACCGAAAATGATATTAGTTGTATATTAGAAGGACTTAGGAAAATATTCTTTATAGACTCTAGAAACTCGAGATCCTAAAGACCTAAACGGAAAAAATTCCTTCGCGTTACGAGAAACTTCTGAAACAGTTGGCTGCCGACGAAAGGTGGGCTGACCGGATTGTGACCTTTCGGGATGGTCCTTCCAAATCTTCGAATAGCCAGCTTCTTGGAAATGTTGGAAATATACATCGACAAAGAATGGTCATTTATGTGTAATTGTGTCTGAGCGGTCAATCTCTACAGGTAAAGGTCGTCGGTGGGTCCGAAGGTTATATTATATTTGTTCCAAGCATAGCCCACAGATTTATCTTTGTCCCGTTTAATGCGTTTTACAGGTGACAGCTAATCTCGGATTTAATACAATCGGTTCTCCAACTTGCTCCAACATTTTCAAATATTTAAAAATGTACAAAATTCCTTTCAAAATGTCCAATTTTGCAACTCACAGACTTTTATTGTTCTATCAGTGTTACATGCCTCACACTGTTTTTTCAAAACGCATAATGTTGCGGTTTTTAAAAAGACTTTACGTCATTCAAAAATTATGGCTTCAAATTTAAGTTTCGAATTTCATCCGCGTATTCAGCGAATTTTAATTTATTTAAATTTAGGAATTAATTAGAGACTATCTAAATCTGAATCAATATGAAGCACACAGAATTAGTCAAAATTTACTGGGAATGAAACAAAAGTGAATCGCTGAAAATACGTATGACCAACTCAATTTCAAATCACACACAATTTCAAGAAAAGTCTAGCGCTATATTTTACCGGTTCGTTTTACGGAAAATCCTGTAATATTAGGCAGTGCCCTTTTATTAGGATATATCATTCTAGATTGAACATATAGAGACGGATTTCTTTTTTATATTTGTAGAAAGTATTACAAAATATTTGAAAAAATAGGAAAGATGGGGTTTTTGGGAGCGCCAACATATTACTTGACGTTCTGAAGAAGAGAGTCACATAGAAGGGGAGTCGCAAAAGTTTTATAACACGTCGACGCTTCTCTGAACAAAAAACAAAATTTAAATCCGGATGATACATTAAAGATCAATATTATCGATGGAAACAAATTGAGTACACCAGACTCTCAGTTCATGAACGCGCGGTTTATCAATTCCTAGAATTGCTGGCCCAAGCAGTTTCTCTGGAGCCAGGGAGAGAGACGGTTATGTCTCACGCCTCAGAAGGAACGCAGTGCACGAGTACTCAGTCGAGTATATTGCGCAATATTATAGAAACGGTTCAGGCGGACCTGACTGTTAACGTTTCGATATTCACGATTTATAAACAAGACTATTTGCAGGCAACCCCCGACATTGTTCATGAACTGAGAGTCTGGTGTAGTTTATAAGGCTGCTGTCTAAATTAATCTTTAAATTATGTCAATGTTCTCAAATGAAAAAAATCTGCGCGGGCACATTCTCATCGCACGCCGCTTACTTCGCTCGCAATTTTGAGCGCGCC
This sequence comes from Andricus grossulariae, assembly GCA_011634705.1. Classification (NCBI taxonomy): domain Eukaryota; kingdom Metazoa; phylum Arthropoda; class Insecta; order Hymenoptera; family Cynipidae; genus Andricus; species Andricus grossulariae. The sequence continues at coordinate 17,112 of JAABKJ010006230.1, read as the reverse complement.
TAAGGCGCGCACCTATTTGATCTCACGCTTCGCGCTCGATAATGTATTTGCCTCGCTCTACGTGCTCGGTCATTGTACTTTCCCCACATTTTTGCATAGGATTTTTAAAATTAAAGGTCAAACCATCGACAACTGAAATTTAGTGATTGTGAATTCTCTTTTGTTAAAGCTCCTTCGGCTTTAACGAACAAATTCTCATCACGTGTCTCGTTAGAGGAAAAGGTTAAAAGCAAATTTTCATATCTAATTAAAAATTTTTTTTGCTATTTAACGTCTTATTATACCTTGTGTCTTTCTGTCCAAAAATTAAATTTGTTTATTTGTAATGTAATTTTTCATGACTAAAACAAAAATTACGCGTCTTATCAAAAAATGATTAATAACAAATTTGTAGCTCTTTCTTGGATGAACAACTTCTGCCTACTTATTTTTTTCATATCTTGTGTCGCTTGTCCAAAAATTTTATTTTTTAATTTTCAATGTTGTTTTTCACGAATAAAACAAAAACTACGATTCAAATCAAAAAGTAACTCATAACGAATTTATAGATTTTTCTTGGGTGCACAATTTTTGCCAATTCATCTATTTTCGTATCTTGCATAGTCTGACCGCAAAATGGAATTTTTCATTATTTTTTGTGCGATTAAAATTTGAATTTTTTATTTAAAAAAAAAATTCATAAGTGGTTATGCTAATTTTGCAGGGCTTTCAAAACGCAAAGTTTTTCTTCTCTTCACTTTTTTCATGTCGTGCGTTTTTTGGCTTAAAATATCCATTTTCCTTTGTTTTTTTTTTAATTTTGAAAATGTTATAACTCTGATAATCTTTTTCTATCGAAAAAAGCCATGAGGATAAATTGTTTGACTTTCCGAGTAGCTTTTTGAAGTTGAATCCAAAATAGCTGGCTAACGAACTCGTCCTTACATTTCAGGCCTTTTAAAAAGAATATGCCAAAGCTCAATCCATTCTGATCATTTTTTCGAAAGTTATCATGACTACAACCTACTACAGACAGAAAGACACCTTTGTGAAAATCGTTTTTTCTGACTCAGGGGGTCTCAAAACGAGAAGATTTAATGAAAACCGACCAAGTCAACTTTTATATAAAACCAATACCTTCTCATTAGAATGAGAATGTAAAAATTTCATTTTTTGTTTATTCTGTAACATAATTTTTCACGACTAAAACAAAAACTACGCGACCTATAAAAATGAGTAACAACAGATTTGTAGATCTTTTTTGAATGGATAATTTTTGTCTCAATCTTTTTTCGTATCTTGCATACTTTGGCCGAAAAATGGAATTTTTAATTTATTTTTTATTATATTTTTTGGGGTAAAAATGTGAATTTTCGAGTTTTCAAGAAAATTCAAAAAGTTGTTATGATCATCTTGTAGGACTTTGAAAAAAACAACGTTTTTCTTGTTGTGACTTTTTTTATATGGATTTTGAAAATGCTATAACTCTGACAATTTTCTTTTTATCGAAAAAAGTCATAAGGATAAATTGTTCGAATTTTCGAGTACTATGAATAACCGTACATAGAATGTTCAAATTTGAAAAAAAAAATTGTTATAAAAATATTGAAAATGCCCTCACTTTTTGAATTGTTATCAAAAATAGCTGGCTAATAAACTTGTCCTTTTCTTTTAGGGCCTACAAAAGTGTGTAAAAGCTTAATCTAATCTGATAATTTTTTCGAAAGTTATCGAGACTATAACCTACTGCAGACAGACAGACAGACTCCTTCATGAAAATCGTTTTTTCTGACTCAGGGGGTCTCAAGACGTGGAGATTTGATGAAAACAGACCAAGTCCAATTTTACATAAAACCAATACCTTCTCATTAGCATGAGAATGTAAAAATTAATGTTTAACCTAAAAAACAAATTTTCAAAAAGATAGTTAAATTTTCAACGAAAGAAAGAAATTTTCAACGAAAGAAAGAAATTTTCAACAAAAGGATGAATTTTCAACCAAAACAATGGATTCTTAAGCAGCTAGTTGAATTTTCAACCGAAAAGATGAATGAACTACCAAAAAGACAAGTTTTCAACATCTGCAACATGTAATTATATTCTTGTGAATTCAATCGAATTTATTTGAATTCTTCATTTTTTTTTTGCGAATTCTTGGTATTCTTGGTCACGTGTTTTGACGTAATTTTTAAACGCTGAAATTCTTCCAAAAACGTTTCCCCATATTTTGCGTCATTTGGCTCAAAATTAGCATTTACAGACTTTTTAAATAGTTTTTTCGATAAATAAAACCAAAATGACAAGTCCTATCAAAAACCGATATCAATCAATTTTGTAGGACTTTTTGAAAGCTGCAATTCCTTGTTGAAATTTTTTTCCTTATCTCCCGCTGTTTGGTTCGAAATCCGAATTTTCGATTTTCCGCATTGCACATTCGATAAATGAAACCAAAATGACAACTCCGATTAAAAAATGGTTAAAAAAAAGGTTTTAGGGCTTTTTTAAATTGATAATAATTGCTCTTTTAGGTTTTTTCTCGTATTTTGTATCGTTCGGTACAAAATTTGAATTTTTGATTTTCTCGTAGTATTTTCAATCAATAAAACCAAAATGAAAAGTACTATCGCAAAATGGTTGAAACAGAAATTGTAGATATTTTGAAGAGCTTTAATTCTTCTTATAAACTTTTTTCACGTACCTGTTGTCGTTTGGCGTAAAAATGCAATATTCCATTTTTGGATACAATTTTTCTCGTAGCTTGTGTCGTTTGACCAAACATTTAAGTTTTTTATTTTTAATGTTATTTTATTACGATTAAAACAAAAACGGCGCGTTCTAAGCAAAAATAATAAATAACTCTTTTTCGGCTGAACAACTTTTGTCCATTAATTTTTTCCCTAGCTTGTGTCATTTGTCCAAAAATGTGATTTCTTATAATTAATGTTATTTCTTACAATTAAAACAAAAATTAGGCGTTCTATAAAAAAATAAATTATCATAAATTTGCATCTCTTTTTTCGGTGAACAACTTTTGTCTAGCAATTTATGTTCGTACCTTTTGTCGTTTTTCCACAAATTTTTCATTTTTATTTTTCATGTTATTTTTTACGATTAAAACCAAAACTTCGCGTCCTATCAAAATGTAATTTATAAAAAAAATATATATATGTATTTTAGGTGCACAATTTTTGTTGACTAATTTTTTTTTCGTAGCTTGTGCCGATTTTCAAAAAAAAAAAAAATCTTTTTGTTTTTAATGTTATTTTTGACGATTAAAACAAAAGCTATCATCCTATTAAAAAATAATTAGTAACAAATTTGTAGCTTTTTTTGGTAAACAACTTTGGTCTATTTATTTTTTTCGTAGCTTGTGTCGTTTGTCCAAAATTTAATTTTTTTATTTTTATTATTGTTTTTTACGAATAAAACAAAAAGTACGCTTCCTGTAAAGAAATGATTATTGACAAATTTGTAGACCTTTCTTTGGAGCACAATTTTGGTCAATTCATCTTTTTTAGTATCTTGCATAGTTTGATTGCAAAATGGGATTTTTGATTTTTCATTATTTTCTTATGCGATCAAAATTTGAATGTTAGATTTTTCAAGAAAAATCAAAAAGTTGTTATGACAATCTTGTAGGGTGTTCAAAAAGCGACGTTTTTCTCTTAACTTTTTTTTCATAGCGTGCGTTGCTTGGCTTGAAATTTTCATTTTCGATTGATTTTTTAAAGTTTGTAAATGCTGTAAACTCTGATAATTTTCTTTCTGTCAAAAAATGTTATTAGGATAAATTGTTCGGCTTTCTGAGTACTGCGAATAGCCTTTTTATTTTTTGAATTTCTATCAACAATGGCTGCTTAACGAACTTGTTTTTTCTTTTAGGACCCACAAAAATTGTGCCAAAGCTCGATTTTATCCGGTCGTTTTTTCGAGAGTTATCATGTTTGCGGCCGGACGGACAGGCAGACGCCATCGCCAAATCTCGATTTTCGGCTTCAGGGGGTCTCAAAACGTGGAGATGCGTTGAAAATAAATAAATGATGAGAATATAAAAATATACCTTAAGGGTGTTCGACCCATTATCACAAACATAAAATAAACAATGATAGAAGAAGGCAAAAGAGAATTAATAGCAAAATAATTGTAACCTATTTTGAAAGAGCCACCAGTACATTTCTTAGAAAAAAATTCTTTTCGTCATAACTATTTGTCTAATGATAGTAATTTGCATTTTATGTTTTTCAGTAATATCTCTTATAATATCTCATTTTGCTTGTGAAAATATTCTCTACCATTCCCTTTGGTCTTTTTATTTTGTTATAAAATTAAATTATTTAGAAGCTACAGAATGCAAAATATTGGTTTATTTATCAAATCTTGAATAGAATAGTTCTTATGAAAAAAAATACTACGAAGAGTGGAATATTATATACACTTTTCGAAATCTGAACAGTTTGAGGTAATTTTTTCAACTAACAGAGGCCAAGTATACCAAACCTATAATACAGTCGAAAAGCAGGTCTCACAAGCTTCAGACTCAGACGTATATTTAAGATGATTAGAAGCATAAAATTGTACAGATTACTTATTTTAAATCTTCATTTAAAAAGCCTAATTGACAAGATTTTCCCAGAAACTCTAAAATTTTGCCGAATGTTAGATAATTGCCACAACTAGCAGTTTTTCGGTATTTCTTCTAAGTGCTGATGATTTAGAAGAATCTATTACTTTTGTAATAAATAGGACATATCCTAGTATTTTGGGTCTTGATCTTTATCTCTATATATACCTACCAGACCAGATGGCAAGCCTGTCTGTAATAATGCACAGAACTTGATTTTCTGAAGTTTTGAGTACAAAGAGAATTTATTTTATGTACTACATACAATCTGAAGAAGGTATGAATCTGTAATCATGACCCAGAAAATTACTTGAAGCACAAATAAGTGAAAATCGTCTACAGCGGGAGATCGGTAGGAGGGTGCGAGATGACCTCTTTATTTCTTCAAGTGTTGAATGATTTCCATTGAATCGCACCATACATAACTGAGAATTACTTAAACTTAAAGAATCCAATATATCAAATTAAATTTTTTAGGTCAATCTCTACATTTTCTTCGCAGGCCATTCTTGGACTGTTTTAAAAGTTGGTTCTTTATTTTTCATTTATATTAAGAAATAGAAGTAGATTCGAGAACAGGTATATTCAGTAAAAAAATTGTCTGGGATTAAAATGAATTGCGATTGAGAAAAGAAAACACTGCGGTAAAAATTTGGAATTCCGCATTTGAAACTGATTTTTACTTAAAATTATTATTTTTGTTTTATTTTGTTCACTCTAAATTAAATATTAAAATAGCTACATCGGCTTTCATAAAACCTAAAACTTGCATAATGTTTAACTGTAAATTGTCCAAATTAAAAACTTTTCAATTTGAACGATTTACAATGCATAGTTCTATATTTTTAAAGAGTTACAATTCAAAAGTGTTCAATTTTAAATTTACGTAAATAAAAAAATCCTTAAATTTCGAATGTAAATTATCAAAATTGCAGAATTTTTTATTCTAAAACTTAAAACTTGCATAATTTTCAATTGAACGTTTTTTAAATTAAAAACTCAATGATTTTAAAGATTCACAAGTTACAGTTCTACGAGTCTTAAGATTTACAATTTAAAGTTATTCAAGTTTAACGATTTGCAGTTTCAAAGACTTATAATTCTAAAGATGTATAAATACAAGTTTTTTCATTGTGAAACTTTAAACTTGCATTCTACAATTTTGAAGAGTTAAAATTGAAAACTGTTCAATTTTAAAAATGTACGAATAAACTTATTAAATTTGAATAATTTTGAAGATCAAAAGTCAACTTTTAAATTCTAAATCTTCCAAATTTGAAATGTAAAACATCAACAATACAGTTTGTATTCATTGTGAAACTTGAAACTTGCATAATTTTTAATTGTAAATTTCCAAAATTAAAAATGGTTGAATTTTATAGATTTACAATTTTGAATAGTTAAAATTGAAAACTGTTCAATTTTAAAAATGTACGAATAAAGTTCTTAAATTTGAATGATTTTGAAGATCAAAAGTCAAGTTTTTGATTCTAAATCTTCAAAATGGAAGAAAATTCGAATGCATTATCAAAATTATAGCTTCCATTTTTAAACTAAAAACTTTAAGAATTTTTAATTGTAAATTGTCAAAATTAAAAACTCTTTATTTTTAACGATTTAAAGTCCAAAGTTCTACAATTATGAAGATTTATAATTGACAACTCTTGAATTTTAAAGTTGTATAAACAAAAATATTGATGATTTTGGAAACCAGAAGTTAACTTTTTAATTTTAAATCTTCCAAATTCAAGACAGTTCGAATATAAAGCATCATAATTACAGAATTTTTAATAGTAAAACTTGAAACTTGCACAATTTTTAATTGCAAATAATCAAAATTAAAAACTCATCAATTGTAAAGATTTAAATTTTAAAGTTCTACATTTTTGAAGATTTATAATTGAAAATTCTTCAATTTTAACGATGTGCAATTTAAAATTCTTTACTTTTAAAGAATGACAGAAAAAAATTCTCAAATTGTGATGATTTTGAAGATCAAAAGTGAATTATGTGAAGATAAATTGAAGATAAAAGTGAATTATTATTATTATTCTAAATCTTTCAAGTTGGTTAAATTTCAAATTTAAATCATCAACATTGCGGGATTTTTTATTGTAAATCTTAAAACTTGCAGAATTTTTTATTTAACATTTTCAAAATTAAAGACTATTTCTCCGTTGATAAATGTCTAATAAAACGTTCTAAGCAATGGTCAAAAGTGATGTAAGGATTTCTAAAAATATTTATCACATTTTATTTTAGCACTTTATAATATTTTAAAAATGGGTTTCTTATAGTAAAACTTGTTTCAATAATATAATTCAGAGTTGATGTGCAAACAAGAGATTCCTTGGCTCGAGGCGAATCAATTTACCTATAATAGCAATACGTTTTATTCTAAATTAACGAAGTTATAGACATTTATAATATTTCAAAAATCAGTTTCAAACTAAAACTTTTTTCATTTACGTAATTTAAAGTTGATGTGTGAATAAAAAAGACTTCTTGATTCGAGATGAATGGATTGGCGTATTATATTGGTAATATATTTTATTAAACAGTGAGGACGGTATAGTATTTTACAATATTTTTTAAATTGTTTTTTACAGTAAACAATTTTCCATTTACATAATTCAAAGTCGATACATGAATAGAAAGTACACCCTAATTCAAAAAGAATGAATTGATCTATAGTATCAATGAAAGTTTTTTAATTAAAAATCATTAATACCTCTTCTATATGAGTCTAGGAGGAAGCGCACAGTGCTCATAAGATGAGCCCCATACAATTATAAATACAATCAAAGGGTGAAACCCGAGATAAAATTCACAGCTATTTTTTTTTAATAATTCAATTTTAAAGATTTACCATTTGAAATTCTTCAATTTTAACAATTGGCAGTTTCAAATTGTTCAATTTTGAATTTTTGCAATTGAAGATCGGTTCGTTTTGCAACTTTTCTTTCTGATTGCATTTTAATTTTTTGCAATTATTGCAATTAAATTTTGTTCGCGATTTTGGAACGCTTTAAACAGAAAGCAATTTTTTTCCTGAAAGCAAGATAATAACATGTTTCTTTCATTCTAGATTTCTAGTTGAGGTAATTTCAAGTTCAACATATTCAACTTTTTCCAAAATGTGTGTATTTAACTCGATCTAAAAAAACGTGTTTTTTGCACATTTTTAAATTATTCTAAATTGAACAAAAATCTCTTTCCTTTTTCTCCCTCTTTTTGCCTTTGTTATAAATAACTGACTCTAATTAGCTGATTACACTGTTTTTGGGAAACATAGTCTTCTCATTTGAAGTCTTTTTGGGCAATTTGGTTGCACGAATTAACTTATTTGATTTTATGTTTTTTTTTAACTGATTTTTGAAAACATACTTCTTTTAAAGGCTTTTGTTCATTTCAGTTACACCATGTGACTTTGTTTAAGTTTACGTTTTTGAAGAATCCTTTTTTTTTCAATTCTAATTTGTTATTATTGTTCACTATAGTGATAACCGTATAGGGCAAGCCGCCCTACAAAAGATAATGATAATCTTAATTAATTGGAAAAGTAGCAAAAAATGTTGATTATTTATTTTAGTAGAAAAACTTCGAAAAGAATACTATATTGCCTGACAAAGTTTCATTGAAATATTATAATTAAGTAATGTGTGAGAGCAACAATTCAATTTTTAAACTGAAAAGAAATATCGCTTTGTCTTTATTAATACGTTTAAACTGAATTAAACATTTTTGTGACATGTTTAGACATTACAATCAAAGTTTAAAGTTTAATGAAATATATACATTTATGCAAAAATTTCGTTTTTTATTGTTTATTTTGATTTGTAAAGTTTTTAAATTCCAGTGTTTGTAAATAATTATCTAAAAAATAGTGTACATTTTTATTTATCAAGAAGCCCAGAAATTTAGTTGTTTTAGGGAGTCACGAGGAACAGATATCATTTTTAGGACTAAGGTATGTAGAAATTTATCGTTTTTCTTTCATCACAAGTTGAGTAAGTTAAATGGTATGAAGGTAAAAACTCTCGTACAAATCGTACCAATGTCACTAAATATCAGAGATGAGAAAATGTCATAAAATTTCAGCTTTTATTATGGTTTATAAAATAATGATAGGTTCAGTTATTATTTACTCAATAAACTCATTTTAATTGTAGGACACTAATGATAAATTGTAACTATCAATAATTGAATATTCTATCATGTCCAGGATGGAGGTGTTAAAAGTGTTAAATGTGTTAAAAGTAACCTTGGCAAGGTCAAGCTTTATTTGAATACGAAAATCTATCTTTCTTTCTTTTTGCAAACTTATGTAATTGAACGCTTTTGAATTCTTTCCTATCTGCTGTAGGGTGGTTTCCCCTACATAAAAAAATCGCCATAATTTTAGAACCAATAGGAAACTTGTTGAATTATGACAAATTTCAATTTTCAAATCCAAAGAACGAGCAGTAGATATTGTCAAACTAAAAAAAGGTTTTGCAGGAGAAATGTAGATATGAGTGGATAACTTTTTCAGAGTATTAAAATTCATTCAGAACAAAAAATTGGAAAACGAACCGGCCTAGCGTAAACTAATAAACTGTCAAACTGGCTGGTAGAAAAAAAATCAAGAGACAAAAGCACGCGATAATGAGTGCAAACATAGAAGCTTCAATGTGGAGAAAGTGAATGAATGAATTTGAAAATTATTATATATATATATATATATATATATACTAGCAATATTATACGCTCGATACAGCGCGCGGGAAACATTGCATTCTCAATTAATAAGATACAAACATAAAACAATATTACTATGATAGCAAGTTTAAATTGTACCGTTTAATCACTTAAAAAGAAATTGAGTGGCAATTCATTTGATATTCTCACTTTATAACATTATTAAATCTAAAATAATTCGATTTTTAATACCTAGTTCTTGCATGGTTTTATTTTTACCGCAATTTTTTTCTTCAGATTAATGGTAAATTGGAAAGATAATTTAGAAGTATTCAGTTATTAATGCTTTTTCGAAATTTTAAAATTATTTTTCCATTTTTAATTTGTAAGATATGAAAGATGTAAATTTTTTATTTTAAAAACTATAAATATGATATTGTACCATTTTTTTATTTTTTAATAGTTGAAAATGCAACAGTTACATTTTTTAGAATATTCATCGGTTGAAAATTCAACTGCTGAATTTTGTACAAAGTTCGTCTGTTGAAAAATCCGATTGTTGAATTTTCAACAGTTGAATTTTGTAGAAAATTCGTCTATTGATAATTCAACTGTTGAATTTTATAGTAATTTTTATCTCTGGAAAATTTACCTATTGAATTTTCAACCGAGAAGACTAATTTCCTACCAAAAAGATGAATTTTCAATTAAACAGGTGAAGTTTCTACAAAATAGTTGAACTGTCAACAAAAAAAGAACAAATTTTTCAATCAACAATGGAATAGTTTAATTTTAAGTTAAAAAAGTTAAATTTCAACAAAAAGAAAACGAATTTTCAAATGAATACATGAATTTTAAACCAAATACCTAGTTTTAGTTTACAAAATTCATGTTTAACAAAATAGTTCAATTTTCAATCAAAGATATAAATATCGACCTGAAATGATGAAGTTTTGACCAAAAAATAAATTTTTAAGAAAGTAGTTCAAATTTTTACCAAGTAGTTGAATTTTCAACCAAAAAAAGATTAATTTTTAACAGAAAAGCTAGAATATTTCAATTTTCAGTTTAAAAAGAAAAAACAAAAAAAAAACGAGTTTTCAACCAAAGAGATGAATTTCAAACTAAAATGATGAACCTTCAATCAAAAAAATGAATTTTTAACAAAGTAGTTCAAAGCAGTAGAAAAAACCTTGGAAATTTGGAGAGTTACTTTAAAAATATTCAGTTGTTAATATTTTTTAGACATTTTTAAAAATTTTTCTAATTCAAACGCTCTAAATTTTAAAATGGTCCACTATTAAATTGTAAAATTAATTAATTTTCAGCTTCCAATTCTTTGAAAGTATACCGTCAAACGGGGTAATTTCGGATATGTGAGGTAAATTCGGACATTCCTAAATTGATAGTTTAAAGTACTTAAGGGGGTTTTAACCAGAATCTAGAACCAGTTAAGGCTTTATTATTTATTGATTAAACTATCAATTCAGGAATGTCCGAATTTATCCCACATGTCCAAAAATTTAAATTACCCCGTTTGACGGTACAATTTGAAATATTCTTTTTAAATTGTTTAATTTCAAATACTTATTCAAAAACATAAGTGCGCTTTCAATCTTATATTCTACAATTTTTAAGAAATTGAATTTGAAAGTTATTTTCCACTATTATTTGGTTTCTGGGATAAATTTTTCATCCAAAATTTAACATAAGAAAATTTATATACTCAGGCTTTTAGTTCGAAATATTGAAAGCTCACAATATTGGGTTAATCTAAATTAAAAACTATAAAATTGTGAACCTTACAGGTTAAAATTAATGATTGAACTAAGCATTGGTTTTAATGATTTTTTCAACTATGTATAAAATATAATTATTTTCAAACGATACAGTTTTGAAAGATTTGAAAATGAAAACAAACCATTTTTAATGTTTCGATGTAAAATTATTCCATTTTAAATGCTTTTAATTCAAAGTTGTTTAATTTTAAACGATTCCAGTTTGAACTAATTAAAAAATGGGGAAGTCATACAAATTTTATAATATTTGAAATATTTCTGACTTATTTTATGTAATAATAAACTAAAAAGGTTAGACTCCACTCATGCTTAAAATTAAAAAATTGTAATTGAACAATTTCAATATTTCTACTGAAGCTACTGAAGCTTACATCAGAAACCAAAAAGGCTTCTTCTTTATTTTCAAAACATTATTTACCAAATATTAATTTAATTTTTTTCTACAATTTCGAAGATTTAAACTTGATCCCAAAGAATTTCATATATATTATCAATTGAATGCGGTTTCATTTCACACTTATGTATTTCTAAACGTACTGAACTTTAATTAATGAAACGAACCAACTTGAAAAACAGGAATAAAATACAAAAGCATCTCTACAAATCAACATCTTGCTGCTAACAGAATGTATTAGATACGGATAGAATATATTAGCTGCGAGAACTTGTCGATTATTATTAGTAATAATAATAATTAACTAATACTGCAGTGAGCTTTTTGCTTGGAGAAATTTTCTCGCGCAAAGTGTTTTATTTGAACTTATATTTAACTCAGAATTCAAGTTCCCTTGTAGGTAGGCTCGAACGAAAAATATATGAAGAATAATAAAAATCTAAGAATATCCATGACACTGGTATGCTCTTTGTGTTGCATGTAAGAGTGCAGTGAGGCTGAGGAGTCTCAGCAAGTCTCAGTAGAGTAGACAGAATCCAAGAATTTATAAGGGTTAAAAGGCGAGCGAGTTGGGAGTTGGAAGATGCTTGGACATGGAGGGAAGCTCGCAGACGCGACGCGACGCGACGCGGCACCGCGACAAGATCGTGTTGCGTTCATTCATAGGAATTTTACAGATCGTTCGACCTGTCAGGTAGGTCTGGCCGGCCTTTGTCAGGAAAGTAAAACAGCTGCTTCGAGATTCGTCTTGGAAGACACCGCAGCACCGGCGAGAACAGGACGACTTAAATACCTGTGTGTGGATTGTGGAACGTGCGGCGAGATCTTTGGGACTCGACTCGACTCGATCATCTTACTACAGTTGTAGTGACGACGAGTTCAAAATGACGCGCTCATATTATTGCCCCAATACAGATCCAATGATCTCTTTTTTTCTTTTTTCTTAATCCCGTGCGCAATTCAGCTAGCGGCTTTCGAAAGAGTAGGAAGTAGTTAGTAGGTAACGGTAAGTGATTGTAGACAGGGTGGCCGCAAAACTTCTTTTTCAAAATTCCCTCATTTTTTCTCTGACCATTGATATTCAAAGACCAACATTTTAATCTTGTAACATTTTCAACATAGAATCTTTTACAGACGGAATACAAAAATTTCAGATTAAAATTTAAAGATTCTAAAATTATTTGTTTACTAACATAAACTTACACGGTGTTGTCCGGGCAGTAGCAAATCCTGACGATTCCTGAGTTTTTCGTGAAATCTCACGTTTCTTCCAGGTATAATTTTTCATAGTACGGAGCAATTCAAATATTTTTCATTTTTTTAAATAATTGACTCGGAATATGAAATATACATAGCATCACGAGTTTATTATAAATCATGTATTTTTCAGTTTCTAGGGATTCAATTAATAAGTTTAATTTAGAAAGCTTTTACAAATTATATTACAAGATATTCTTAAATATATTAGCACCACCGAATAATTGAATAATACTAAAAACATAACTAATCGTTTGTTTAATTTGCCTCTAAAGTTCATGAATTTGGATAATAATTCGAACAAATTTATATTTCATCTTCTTATACTTTAAATTCAGTACATATTTAGGTAAAATTAGTGTGGGAACTATATTAAATTCAATTTAAACCGCTTCGAATTCCTCACTTTCAAGTAAAAACATTGCATTTTCAACAATATTGATGAATTTTTAACCAAATAGTTAAATTTTCAACCAAAAAGGGCAAATAGTTGCATTTCGAACTAAAAAAGATCAAATTTTGAACCAAATAGTTGAATTTTGAACTAAAAATATCAATTTTCAACTACAAATGGAAAAGTTAAATTTTGAGTTAAAAAGTTAATTTTCCACCAGAAAAACAAACAAATTTTCAACCAAAGTGATGAATTTTCAACTTAAAGTTATGAATCTTCAACTGAAATAGATGAATTTCGAACCAAAAAAATGAATTTTTAATAAGAGTTAAAGTTTTAACTAACAATAGTTTTATTTTCAACGAAAAAGATGAATTTGCTACTAAACTGCTTATTTAACTGGAAAACTTGAACTTTCAACAAAAAAGATGATTCTTCAAACGAGAAAGTTAATTTTCTACCAAAAGGGACGATTTTTCAACAAAATACACGAAGTTTCAACCAAATAGTTGAATTTTGAAATTAAAAAGATAAATTTTCAACAAAAAATGGAATAGTTAATTTTTCAGTTAAAAAAATTAATTTTCAAAAAAACGAATGAATTTTCCACTACAATGTTGAACGTTGAACTGAAATAGTTGAATTTTAAAGCAAAAGGATTAATTTTCAACTGACATGATGAATCTTTAACTGGAATATTTGAATTATCAACACAAATCAAAAAGATTAATTTCTTCCAAAAAAGACGAAATCTTCAACAAAATGCATGAATTTTTAACCAAACATTGAATAGTTAAATTTTGAATTATAAAAAAAAAATTTCAACCATAGACACGAAATTTCAACTAAAATGATGAAATATTCAACAGGAATAGTTAGTTACATTTTCAGTTAAATTTTTTTTTTTTTTATAGTTACATTTTCAATAAAAGTGATGAATTTTCAATTAAAATGATGAATCTGGAACCGAAATCAGGGTGGCCACAATTTTTTTAATTTTTGGTTCTCCCGGTAAATATTCGTGATTTCTCCCGGTTTTGAAAAAAAATATACTCGATAAGCATCAGCAAACTTTTTTGCAAGAAATCTATTGACTTTGAATCATATAAACAATTAAAAAATCCGTTATTAAAACAATTTTTAAATATTATGTTTTAAACATTTTTAAACAATAATTAATAATTTTTAATTGAAAACGTCTGAAATAAAACAATATATATGCATATAATGATTTTGGACAATTTAATTAGAAAAACGAGTCGAATAATATTGTGTGATTTCTAAGTCGAAGCGCTAAAAATTGAACATTTTTTTTTGATTGAAGAATCACGAAATCGAATTATTTTAGATTAAAATTTCGAAAATAGGGCAATATTAAAACGTTAAAAATTGAATATTTAAAGATTCGAATTTTTGAAATTAGATCATTTAAAATTTAGAGGAATTAAAATTGTATTATTTATAATTTAAAGCGTTCAAAATGTAAAAATTAAAAACTTTTGAATTTGAATCATTTTAAATGCAAATCAATTGAAATTTGACAATTTGAAATTTAAAAATAAATTGAATCTTTCAAAGTCAAAACTTCTGAAATTCTAGAATTTTAAATTTTTATTACATAACAAAATTATAATTTAACATTAAAGCTCATGAAACAAATTTTTCAAAAATAAAAAAAGGAATTGAATTATTTAGAAGAAAAACGTTAAAAATAAACATTAATTTTAAATGGGAAACATTAAAAATCACAACATTTCTACTCTGGAAAAAAATTTAATTACCAAAAATTGTGATATTAACACTTTTTTATACTCAAACTCTTAAAAGTTTCAATTATTTTAAGTAAATTTAAATCGTTAAAAAAATGAATAACTTTTCAATTGCTAAGTATACTGCCAAAAATTTAACCAATTCAATTTTAATTGCAAAATTAAAACCTATGAAAGGGAAAAATAAAAAATGTAGCGTTCAACATGAAAATTTAGAACTCTAAAATTGTAGCCATTTAAAATGATCGAAATTATTTAATTACTGATGGATCAATTTCACAAAGTTTAATTTATATCTTATTTTATTTTAGACTCAATTTTTAATTTTGTAATTTCAAATCTTCCTTTAGAATTATTATACATTCTTGAAATTTTCTGATCAAATATTTTTTCAATCTGAAATGATTTATTTGATTAAATCTTTAACTAAAAATCGGACAATTTTAAGATATTTCATTAACAATGAAAAAAATAATACGAAAAAAGGTTGCTGTAATAAGATTCCAATTTTTGAAATCGTCCAATTTTAAACTTTTCAATTCGCAATTACTTTATGTTTACATCTAGAATGATTAAATTCAAAACTATCAAGGCTTTCAATCTGAAATATTGAAATATTTAATTGCGAAATTGTGAAATTTAAAATTCCAAACCTACAAAATTTAATCTAAAAATTAGTTTAAGAAAAAGCTTTAGTTTCAAGGCCTTTAAGATTAAACTGTTTTAGAAGTACGCATTCAAAAGGATAATTTTTAATTAAAATTATAGAAATTTTAAAGACGATAACTACATTATTGATAAGTATCATATAATGTAGTATCAAGTGACATTCAAAAAGACTGGATAGATCTTTTTAGTAAAAAATGTGATTTTTGCAACAACAAAAAATCATTTTTATTAAAAACTTACAAAACGCGCGAATTATGAAATACGGGAAATCCCTGGAAATAGTTGAATTTTAAATAAAAAAGCTGAATTTTCAACCAAAAAGATTAATTTCCAACCAAAAACTGAATAGTAACATTTTTACGTAAGTAATTTAATGCTCAATCAAAGGGATACAATTATAACTAAAACGATGAACTATTCAACGAGAATAGTTACATTTTTAGTTAAAAAAATTAATTTTTAATTTTTAAAAACAATAAATTTTTAACAAAATAGTCGAACTTTTAACTGGTATAGTTAAATTTCCCATAAAAAATTAATTTTCATCCGAAGAAAAAACTAATTTTCAACAAGAAAGCTCAGTTTTCAACCACAGATATGAATTTTCAGTTAAAATGATGAATCTTCAACAGAAAAAAATTAATTTTTAACAAAAGAGTTTAACTTTTAACCAATTGATTAAAGTTTTATTATAAAAGGGATGAATTCTGAACGAAAAATGTAGTAGTATATATTTCAACCAAAAAAGATTGGAATTTTTAATAATAAACAATTTATTTCAATCAAAAAAGACTAATTTTTAACATGAGTTGAATTTTCATCTAAGAAAGATTTTGCAGACAAGAGTGAGCTGTTGATATTTTAAACAAAAAGATTAATTTTCAACCAAAAAGATTAATTTTCTACCAAAAGAACGAATTTTCAATAAAATACATAATGTTTTAACCAGATGCTTGAATTATCAACTAAAAACGATCAATTTTCAAAAAAAAAAGAATATTTAATTTTTCAGTGAAAAAAAAAATTTTAAACAAAAAAACGAATTTTCAACTAAATATAGTTAAATACAGTTATATAGAGATACTTTTACAAATTAAGAATCATTGTAATTCAATTTTATATTGCAATCTGATATCAAACAAAAAAACTATAACGGAACAAATTTCAGTTTTTACCTCAATTCTACATGCCAAGATCTTCAATTTAGTCATCCCTGAAGAAAAACGGACTACAAAAGAAGCTTCTATATGATAGGATCGAGTGTAAGTTGAGTGCAAGTTTGAGCGCGCCTAGGGCGCGCGAATGTTGGTTCTCGCGCTTCGCGCTCGATTATATATTTATCTAGCGCTTCCCGCTCGATGATATGTTTACCTCGCGCTACGCGCTCGGTCTTCGTATTCCCCCCAAATTTGCGCCCAGACCTTTTAAAATTAAAGGTCAAATCATCAACAACTGCAATTTGGTAATTGCGACTTCTCTTTTGTTGAAGCTCCTTTGGCTTTAACGAACACATTCTCATCACGTATCTCGTGCTTCGCACTCGATTTTGT
>JAABKJ010006229.1:0-22183 GCA_011634705.1 Andricus grossulariae | reverse complement strand
AAAAGTAGTAGAAAAAATTATTCCGGGACGAGCCTGACCATACCTGAAAAGTGAGCAAAAAGTTTGCCGACCACTGTTCTAGACGGGTGGTTATTGCGAGTTTAGAGCTCAAGATGTAGTTGGGGGCGGGGTATCGCGCACCTTGGGGTTAAGCAAACGTTACGGGGGGCAGCAAGTGGGATGGGTGTTACAGTTCTGGGGACGATGATGGAGATGTTCTGTTAGTCGGGTCAAACCAGGGGAGACTCGAGTTGGGCGGGTCCTGGTGTGGCTTGTTCAGCTTTCGGCCAAGGGTCGGAGCGAAGATGCCAGGGAGATTCGGCATGGGCCGAAGCCCAGGTAGATCTAGTTTCTTTTTCTCGTGGACCGTACTTTTATGGACTTCGCTACGACGGCGGCGCACCACTCGCAACAGAGGTGAGTGAGGGTTCACTAGCGAGGATTGTGATTGGCACGCGCCCGATTTACAAAAGTCTACAAGCATGGAAGGAACATAGAGGCCGCGCTTGTGCTGTGGGTTGTATTAAAGACTTTAACATTTTTACAAGGATGCGCGACTCGGAATTCTAAGTATTCTGATATTTGAGGTTCGGATGCCCAATCAACGAAAGAATGAAGAATTTTTGATGTTGGATATGTATATCTTATAAGTATAATTCGACGGTCTCGAGTCATTTTGTCGTATCTCCAGCGAATGCGTTAAAACTGTCGTATCTCGTAATCACATTGGAAAAGTATCGTAACTCTTAGCACCAATTCCATAGTGTCGTATCTCTTGATAGTGTTTTAAAAGTGTTGTAACTCGTTTTTTAAGGAAATATTGATATTCATATAGTCTATTGAACTGAAATTTTGTCAATTTAATGGTAATATTACATAATTTATGAAAAATTATTAGAAAAAATGCGACGTTATTGAAAGTTTGGTGAATTATGATTTTTCGAGTTTGTTCCGTTCCATACTGACGTAACTGTCGCCTAAACCATTTTAGCAATAACTGAAGTAACGTTTGGAGAGAAAACAGTGGCAAGAGTGTTATTTCTTTCGATGTTTAGTGTTTAAATCTGTCAGAAATGGAATCTGTCAGTGAATCAAAACGTCATATAGAGTGAGAGAGACATCATCGACGAAGAGATTTTGAATTTAGATTTCAACTAAGATGATCTAAAATTGTTATAATAGTCAGCTGTAAAAATTAATCAAATTTGACTTGTAGAGTGCGTTTGAATTTTGTAGAAACATTCAGTTGTTTTGTTAGAATTTTTTCAAACACAATTTTTCACCTTTGGATGTAATATTGAGTCAGAACCTCTGAACAGTAAAGTTATTTTTGACGGTAATTTTGTCAATTTGGTAACGCGTAAGTTATCAATAATTCTATTATTTTCAATTTGCGAAAAAAAATCAAACCAACAAGGATGATGAGTGATATTAGATGAGAATTATTTTATAAATTTCATCAAATGATTTCTTTGCGTTTCTAGAGCTTTCAGAAGACTTTTCATTTAGTTGTTATAAGAATGAAAACATCAAATGTTTTATGAATTATAAATATAATATAAATATAATGTATGATGAATTATTTAAATAAATTCGATTATCGAAAAAAATGGTTCTCATGAAAAAAATACTTCGTCTTTTTCTGATTATAATAAATATTTTTTTTAAATTCTACATTATTTTGAGTTTGTATAATACTTAACGTATCTACTGACACGTTTTAATTTTTCATGTTCGAACAATCGAGGTATAAATTGATTTATTATTTTTAAATCCATTTTGAATTTTGGATTGCTCCGTTTTCAAAAACAAAGAAAAAGAGTTACGACACTTTTAAAACATGATCAAGATATACGACATTGGTGCTGCGAGTTACGACAAATTTCCAACATGACAACGAGATACATCAGTTTCAACGCATTCGCTGGAGATACGTCAAAATCACTCGGGACCGTATTATATGTGTCATAAAGTATGAAGATTTTAGATAAGTTATTTCAATGAGTGAAGAAATTTGCCGGTATCGACAAATAGCTTAAATTTTTTTCGTGTAATCTTCTAATGTCAGAGACTAATCTTGTATTTTAGAGTACTTACATTATTTTTTTAAGTAGGCTGGCCACAAAATTTCGTTTTCAAAATTTCCTGACTTTTCCCTGAAAATTTTTTCATTTTCCATGACCAACAATATTCAAAGACCAGGATTTTAATCTTGTAACATTTTTAACAGAATATTTTATAAAAGGTGAATTTTCAATCCAAAAGAAAGAATTTTCAACCAAAAGATAATTTTATACAAAAAATTCGAATTTTCTATCAAAAAGCCGAATTTTGAACAAATAGTTCGGTTGTCAAGCAAAAAAAAATGAATTTTCAACTAAAAGGATGAATCTTCAACAACAACAAAAATAATTTTTTAGAAAGAAGTTCAGCTTTCAACCCAGAAGTTGAATTTTGCAACCAAAAAGACGAATTTTCAACAAAACAGTTACATTTCAACCAAATAGTTTCATTTTCAACCAAAAAAAAGTAAAATGTCAACCAATAAGATTAGTTCTCTGTCAAAAGCGACAAATAATCAACCGAAAATGATATAGTTAAATTTTCAGTTAAAAAAATTAATTTGAAAAAAATGAGTTTTCAATAAAGTAGTTAAACTTTCAACTAACGAGATAAATTTTCCACTAAAATGATGAATCTTAAAATAGAATAGTTACATTTTTAGTTCAAAAAATAATTTTTTCGACCAAAAAATTTAATTTTTAATAAATTTGGTTAAAAAGTCAGTTTTTGGTTGAAAATTCAACTGTTTTGTTGAAAATTCTTCTTTTTGGATTGCAAGTTACACTATTTTGGAATAAAATTTAACTATATTGTTAAAAATTATTTTTTTTTGTTTCTTTGAAATCAACTTTTTTACTGTAAATCTAACTAGCCAATTTTTGATCAAAAATTTATTTTTTTTTGTTAAAAATTTACCTATTTGGATGAAAATTCATGTATTTGGTTCAAATTTTATCTTTTTTTTCGGTAGAAAAATAATTTTCTTGGGTTTTTCTTCTTTGAAAGTTGAACTACTTTGTTAAAAATTCATTTTTTGGTTGGAGATGCATTATCTTAGTTGAAAATTCACCTCTTTTGTTGAAAACTTACCTACTTTATTAATAA
Source organism: Andricus grossulariae (assembly GCA_011634705.1). Taxonomy (NCBI): domain Eukaryota; kingdom Metazoa; phylum Arthropoda; class Insecta; order Hymenoptera; family Cynipidae; genus Andricus; species Andricus grossulariae. Next base: position 19,015 of record JAABKJ010006229.1, on the reverse strand, counting down.
TTAGGTTTTTTGTAAATAATTAATTTTTTAAATTGAAAATGTAACTATTCCATTCATGATTGAAAAAGTATCTTTTTTAGTTGCAAATTCAACTATTTCATTAGAAATAGACCGCATTTTTAGAAGTTGTTTTCCCCTCATAATGCTCCAAATACTGAATTTCTCTCTGAAGTTAAAATTTCAAAAACTCAATTTTTAGCCGAAATCAGAGACCATGATGCAGTAGTCGTAAAAGTGAATGAGAGAGTGAAAACGAGTTCAAAAAATATATATTACTTTCAAGGAAGTAGGGTGAAGTCGAATAGAATTAGGTTGGAGTTATCTAGGTTGAAACTGGTAGTTGGTGGGTTATCTACTGAGTTTCAGGAATTGTAATCAAGGATTGAGAATAAAGGAATAAAAAAGGAAAAGGACTCTTTGCTCTGCTCGAGAAGAGATGCAATGCTTCGTTAACTCGTCGCATTCAGTGATGGATGCTTCTGTCACCTGCATCTTGGACCTAACGACTTTGGCTCTGCGTTCTTCGCTGATATTTTCCCTCTGCCGATATCGTTTTACCCCATTAGATAAACTACCTATTCCTAACTTCTATAGCCGTTTCCGCGATCACTCACTGCCGATTGAACATCACAAACTCGATTTGCTCATGCTTTATGTCATTCTAAGAACAAATATCGAACTTTCTTTCCGATTTTTAAATCTTGGTAAACAAAAAATTCCACTGAGAAAAATGTTTGACCCTATATCAAGAGTAGAATTTGTTTGTAGCGTGTGGTTTAATCAAAGAAATTTTGTTTCAGTCAAAGAAATTATTTTTGAGTGCATCAAGTATTTGCTGCGCCTATATTAATAGAGCATTCAAAAAATGGAAATATAATTGTTATCATTTACAATATTGAAGCAAGGTGCACAACCGTCGGAAATTATCTGCATGATTGCTCGTTAGGAAAAGAAACGAGAAACTTTTTTAAAAACCGTTGGAAAATTCATGAAAATCTGTGTTGAATGATCTCTAATAGAAATATTTTAGACCTGACTCTTTCAGGTTTTCCCTGACATTCCCTGACTTTCTGGAATTCCCTCACGTTCAGCAACCCTGAATATGAATAAACGTTCGACTAAAAATAAAATTAATGTCATTCATGACATTTTGATCCTTGTGAGTACAACTTAATAATAAGTATTTCTTTACGTCAAAACCAGCCAAATTTGAAATTGTTTAATGGCAAATGCTGCAATTTGAAACTATTAGACTTACACTGCATCAAATCAAAGTTGAAGTCATCCTGGCTGTAAAAGTGAATTTATCTGGATTTGTTACCTCCAAAACTACTTTAATCTAGCGTTAGAGTTCACTCCTAGAATTGCTAAAACGGAAAACGTACCACAGACTTTAACACTCTCCAGTCACGCCCTTTCCAGGATATATCATTCATTGATCTTAAAAATGTACCATCCTCCAAGATTCTGATATCCAATGCTGTACGTGATACAGGATGTAAACAAGTGAACCTGACGTATATCGTTCTTGCAGACTGCTGCAAACTGAGGAAGATTCCATGGTCGATATATTTTCGAACTTTCCGCAGTCAAGTGAAAAAGAACAAGACTTGGAAGGATAAAGACTGCAGAAGGGAAATAGAGGAGCATTTGATAGAGAAAGCTGCCTGGTTAACCTGGTTTTATTGAGGTCAAGGAAGAAAGATGCGAGACTTTGGGCAGGGGATAATTGTTATGAATCGTTGTGACCAACCGTGAAGATTCTGCAATAGATAAGTCCAAAGAACCTGTATACTCTGGAGAACCACCAATATCAGAAGCAGCTTCTACTTTAGCCTGGTAGTTTGTCACTTGATCCAAACTTGTGTTTTCGGCATCGTGGCTATTCGCAAGAAAAGATGATTGTATAGAACCTCATTTCTTAGCTCACTAAGGCCATGATCATTTATCATCCTTTAGGAACAACCTTTCAAGACCCATCGACAAAAATTGAGTCGTCCTCTAGAAAATCCACCTGAATCGACTTAGGGTTTGGCACAAAATTGACGAAGAAACTTTTTAGAATGACTTTTTACAAACCAAAGAGGTTATATTATGGTTTTTAGGATGTTTTTACAATCTAAAACATGTATTTTTCAGTTTGTAGAAACACATTTTGAAAAGTTTCCTTAGCAATTTCCTGCCAAAACCTAAGTCGACTTGAATGGTTTTTCTAGAGAACGTCTCAATTACAGCATCCTCCTTCACTACTTCTGACCTTAAGTTTATGTTACAGACGCTATCATCATGTAAGATCCCCGAGCTTCAACATTTCCTACTTCGAAACATTTAAACTTCGGTCCTTCAATTTATATTCAATGAAGCTTCAAAGTTTGGAAAGCTGGAAGCGTTCGAACTTGGGACCTTTTAAAACTGGAAGGAGAGCTCGAATGTTGAGGAATTCAATTTAAACTCGGACATCTGTGAATTTATATATTTCAATCTTGACCTTATTGAAATACCCAGCTTTTGGAAGTGAAAGGATGGTCCCAAAACGGATTGAAATTTTTTCTAAATTTTGCATGCTCTCTACACCCAGATATATTTATCAGGTTCCCCAAAGAATTTAGTAACTTTCAGATGATTTTAGAAAAAATTATAATGATTTCAAAAGAATTTTATAACACGCCTAAGAAGTCGAGGTGAGTTTAAAAAGTCTTCGGACTGAATTGAACAAAAACTAAAAAATATATAAAAAATCCATTGAATTGAGTGAATTGAGAGGAATTCAAGTCCATTCGAAAAATTCAAGAGCATTCCAAAGAATTCAAAAGAATTTAGAACAATTGAGGATAATTTAATATGAATTCAGGGGGGAATCCAAATAAATTAAAATTAAATGCAAAAAATATTTAGAAATATATTAAAATGTTTGTAACCCTACGAAATCCCTAACTTCTCGTGACTAAATTCTTTGAAATCTATTCAAATATTATAAAATCTCTTGGAATCTTTTAAAATCCATGAACTCTATAGATCCTATAAAATACTTTTAAAATTTTCAAAATTCTAGGAAATTCTTTCAAACTGCATGACATTTTTTTAATCCCCAACACCAATAAAATGTTGGAAAATCTTTAAAATTTTGTTCATATCTTGAAAATTTCTTGAAATCGTTTGAATTACCCTCAAATCTTACAACTCCCGTGATATTACATGACATCTGATGATATACATGAAATCTGATGATATTCCTTAGAAAAATATTGCCAAGAAAAATTCTCCATCTCAAAAAGATTTACAAATTTTCGTCACAACATTTTTTTAATACACATAGTTTTTATTTTAATTGTAAAAAATACCATTAAAAGTAAAGCGGGCAGAATTTTTATATTATAATACTTTTTTTTTTAAGCAGCAGGAATATTTTCAGCCCCTTCATTTAAAATTTCTTTCTTTTTATGGTTTCGTAGCCCCGAACAGAAACCCTTATAATTTTTGTCGGGTGTCCGACAGTCCAACGTACTTTTTTCAGGAAGGGGAAGTGATGGAAAATTAGGGGAGGGGAAGTAGGGGAAATTAAGGGAGAAGGCGTATGTGGAAGTAGAGAAAGTGAGGGGAAATTAAGGGATGTGCAGTAGAGAAAGTGAGCGGGAAATGAGGAGAGGAGGCATGGAGGAAATGATGGAAAGGGAAGTGACGGAAAATAAAGCGAAGGAAAGTAGGGGACATGAAAGGAGGGGCAGAATGCGAAATGCGGCGATGGGAATTAAGGGAAAGTGAGAGAAATTGATGGGAAATGAAGCAGGGAAATTAAAGCTAGTGAAAGTAGGGAAAGTTACGGGAAATTGAGGAAGGATAAGTAGGAAAAGCGAAAGCAATTATGGAAAAGGGCATGGGGGAAATCAGGAGATGGGAAATAGAAGAAGTGAGGGGAAATTATGGAAGGTGAAGTAGGGCAAGTGAAGGGAAATGAAACGAAGGGAAGTAGGGTACCTGATGGGAGACGCAGTGGGGGAAATACCGGGATTGGAAGTGAGGGGGAATGATAGGAGAACAGGTAGGGGAAATGAGGGGTTCTAAAGTAGGAGGAATGATGGGAAGAGCAGTAGGGGAAATACAAAAGAAGGAAATAGGAGGTGGGCGAAATGAAGGAGGGGACGTAGGAGTGAGGAGTGGACTAGGAGAAACGAGGTGAGGAGAAGTGGAGGAAATGGAGGAAAATTAGGGGAGGGAAAGTAGGGGTAGTGAATGTATGGGTAGTGAATGTATGGGAAGTGGTAGAAGTAGGGGGAAATGAAGGTTTGTAGAGGAAGTGAGGTGAAATGTGGAGTGAGGAAGTAGCGGAAGTGGAGTGTTGGTTGGGGAAGTAGATGAGGAAGGAGTTGGGAAAGTGAAGGGAAGCTAAGGTTGAAGTCTGTGGAGGGGCAGTAAAGGAGGATAGGGGCAGTATGAGAACGTGGAGGGAGTAGGGGCGAGATAGTATAGAAGGGGGAGGTTCGAACGCCTACTTTGACTAATTTTTTTATTCTTTTACGGAATGCATAACTGTGCACCTTATCTGCCGCAAAATTAAAATAGTTTAATAACAATTCTGTCTCTTACTCAGTTGGCCACAATTTTTGGTTCGAATAAAGGTAAGAATTTATTTATTGGACGACACATCGACTTGCGAATTCGAAATAATCTTGAGAAAGACATTCTTGTCCATTCTCTTTATCAAAAAGATCAAAGGGAATGTGATAACCACCGTCGGGCTTTGAAAACCGTCGAAAAGAAGATGTATGAGTACGTAGGTGTATAAAAGAGGAAAAGAGATCACGATGAAAAAAAGAGATATATCATACGACCAATTTTTCGTACTCGTAAGTCCTTCGCGCGTGCACGTTCGAATTCCGCATTGCGGACTGTCGGGGTGAATTCGCACATCGGCCAGATAACGGGTGGCCCATGGTCTAAGCAATTAACTTTTCAAATCAAATTTCAAGTACTTTCAACTCGCCTTTGCATATTTTTATATTACTACTTTTATTACGTTTAGCGCCTTCAAGCCCCACGCTAATCATAGAAAACTATTTGCGATTAGAATTGGTAGAAAATCGAAATACAAACGACTGGCAATCCCTTCTCCTCTAAAGATCGATTTAAGTAAAAGCTCTTTTAGTTTATTTTTCATCGAATGCAATTTGTTGAAATGCATCTACGTGCAATGTGGAACGGGGAAGATGAATATCCCACTTTCGTGAGACATTTTCGAATAAAGTTTATTTGAAAGTGGCGAACAATCGCTCTAAATAACCCAGCCAACAGGATTAAAAGCTTTTACAGGGTGGCCGCACAACTTCATTTTAAAAATGCCCTGACTTTTCCCGGACACATTTTTCATTTTCCTTGACCATTAATATTTAAAGCCCAAAATTTTAATCTTGTAACATTTTTAATACAGAATCTTTGATAAATTAAATAAAACATTTAAAATTAGGTTTATACATTTTTTATTTTTAAGGGATGCCAGAGACTAATTAACTTAACTCTTATCACGTGCACCTCTGAAAAATGACATATTACTTAAGTGGGGTTAAATTGAGCGATTAAAAAAATCATAACTTCCACAATTTTTATTATTTATAGCTAAAATTTGTTTTTGATACTCTTCTAATACCATTGTTGTTGTTGGGGTCATTCTGACCCCATGTAAGTGATTGGGGTTAAAAAAGTGACCAAAGGTGACTAATTTGGAGTAACAATATTACTAATTTCTTTAAATTTAAAATAATTCAAAAGAATTCGATGAAATTTTTAAGGACTTCAAAACAATCACAATTTAAATTCAAAAGAATTTAAAATAATTCAGAATAAATTGTTAATAATTCAGGGTGGATTACAAATAAGTTCAAACGAATTGCAAAAAATATTTGGAAGTATCTTAAAATCTTTGAAACCTTACGAAATCCCTACCTTCTTGTAAATGAATGCTTTAAAATTCATTAGAATTTTATAAAATGTTATTAAATTCTATGAAACCTGAAATTTGGTGAAATCCTGAAAAATTTACTAAAATAGGTTAAGAAATTTTAAAATGTCTTAAAATTACTGAAATCTTCGGAAATATTATGAAATGCCGTAAAATCTTTTAAAATATCATTCCATATTTTCTGAAATTCTAGAACATTCTTTACAACGGTATTAAAGTTTCTTTAAATTCCTTAAAATATTTTTTAAATCTCTTGAAAATGCCTTGTAATCTATAAAAATAACTAAAATATTTAAAACCCTTTAAAAATTCCTAAATTTTTTGAAAACCCTTAACGCTTTTTATAGCTTTTGAAAATGCCTTGGAATCTTTTAAAATACCCTAAACATTTAAAATCTTGTAAAAACTTTTGAAATCCCTTAGAATTAATATTTAAAAATCTTTGAAATATTACGAAATGCCCCAATCCCTGTTGAGTAAATTCTTTGAAAACCATTAAAATATTATAAAATCACGTGAAATTTTATTAAGACTGAAATTTTATAAAATCTTCGAAAATTTGTTAAAATACCTTGAGAGCGTTTAAGATCCTTAAATCCTTGGAATCTTTTAAAATATCCTAAGTCCTTATGAATAATATAAAATTTTTTCATATCTTCCGAAACTGTAGTGAATTCTTTGAAACCCCATTACATTTTCTTTAAATCCCATAAAAATTTGTTAAAAATTTTGGGAATCTTTTAAAATAGCCTACAATATTTCTGAAGAAAAAAAATCCATAAGTAGGTATAGTCCTCATTTCAGCAGTGGTTCATTTATTTAAAGAAAAGTGACTATAGTGTTTTTATCTTTAAAAAGTGTCTAAAAATTATTTAAAATCCCTAAAAATCATTCGAATCCTTGAAAATTCCTTGAAATAAAATATTTCGAATCGTTTTGAAATCCGTTGAACATTTTTTAAGCTCTTAAAACTGCCTTCGACGTCTTAAAAAATACCCTTAAATCTTTTGACATCCGTTATTGAAAATTCCTTGGATGTATTAAAAAATACCCTAAAATCTTTTGTAGTCTCTTTCAATTATTGAAATATATTCAACATTCCATAAAATCTTTTTAAATACCCTGAAATATTTCAAATAATTTGAAACATATGAAAATAACTTGAAACTTTTTAAAGCTCTTATAAATTCTTTAGCATTTCTGAAAATACGCTAAAATCTTGAAAATCCTTTGAAATCCCTTCGCATTATTGAAATCTATTGAAAATTTCTTGAAATGTTTTAAAATACACTAAAATATTTCAGAAGAATTCTAGAAAATTGAGAAATACGTATAGATTTGAATCCACTATTGGTTAACTCCTGGGTTTATTTATTGAAGGAAAAGTGACTAACATGATCATCTTATTTAAAAAAGTGAGTATAGTGACTCAAAAATGATTTGAGAAAGGCAGTGACTAAAAGTGACTGTGTAGTATTCCTGATTATTATTGACAGTTAAACTACTTCTGGCAGTAATTCCCGAATTTTGCTATTATTTTCTTAAAAATCCCTGAATTTTCCACGATCTCTATGTTTTCCCTGACCTGTGGCAACACTGTTTCAAATACTTTCGCTAGCTATTGCCAAATTTTACTATAGTGGGCAATATTTTCTTTATTTACGGTTTTTAATCTAATTTATTTTTAGAGTCGCTAACTTTCAGCTTTTCAATTACATGGCTTGAGTTTTAGCTAATATTCCATTGAAATTTGTCGGAAATCTTGTAAGAGAAAGAAATCAATAATTGAGATTTGAGGATGAACGAAGTTGAATGTGGCAACGAATGAAATACGGGCTCAGGTGGCCAACTTTAATTCAATTTAGAGCAGCAGTGGTACCGTAGAGAAGTTTTCGAAGAATAGAAAGTTCGAGATCGCGTCGCTGATTTCATTTGGATTACGCCCACTAAGGAAGACAAGCATGTGATAAAAAAAGGACAATTGTTGAAGTTCAGCGTCGGATTTCCTGAGACTTTGGCACGTCTTTTCAACAATACACACATAAAAACTGGGCCACCGCACTTTTCGAGACAATCCTATAAAACTAAGTATAACAGAGAAAATAAAGGACGCTGAAACTAAAATCAAAGTTGCTTGAAAGCTTCAGTACAAAGTAAGTCTGTCTACAAGGACATTCTATTTACGAAATAGTGTCAGATTTTACAATTCAAGACGCTTGTTTTATAACATTCATTATTATTTATTTTATTTTTATATTCAGTATTATACACCAAGAACAATAATATTCAATATCAATTGACAATTCGCATTTTTTATAGTATCCTGGTTGCCAACCATTCTTCCAAGTAATGCAAATAAAAAATTTTAAACTTTCATGTCTGTGAATTCTCTTTTGTTAAAACTCCTTCGGTTTTAACGAACACATTCTCATCACGTACCTCGTGCTTCGCACTCGATTTTGTCCAAACTGTAAACTTTTCTACATTATGTTCAGCACTATTATGTTACATGTATATTATATTTATTTTTGTACCTCGCTCTGGTACTGCTAATTCAGATATTGCTAAGCAATGTACAAATTTTATTTTTCATGATTACTTCAATATTTGCACTAATTTTTATTCTCAGCTACCCTGAAAAATGTATCATTTCAATAAATTTATCTTATTAAAATTCATAATATGCATTGGTATTGAAACATATGTATTTTTTTTGTCTTGTTTTTATAATTAAAACAGGGCACGTTCTATGAAAAAAACTGTTATTGAATATTTTATTGCAAATTTAAAACAAAAATACGCATCCTAGCGTACAGTGGTTCGAAGCAAATTTGTAGACATAATTTAGGCGAAAAATTTTGTTAAATAAAATATTATTGTAGCTTTTGTGTCGCTTTCGCAAAGAGTTAATTGTTTGATTTTCAATATATTTTTATAACAAGAGTTTATAACAAAACTTGTAGATATTTTTTGGTTGAACAACTTTTGTCTTTTCATTTCTTTCGTCTCTTGTGCCGTTTTTCCCAAAATTTAATTTTTTTATTTGTAATTTTATTTTTTACGATTCAAACAAAAACTACGCGTCCTATTAAAAAATTATTCATGAAAAATTTGGAGCTCTTTCTTGAATGAGCAGCTTTTGTCTGATCATTTTTTTTTCATAGCCTGCCTGGCTTGTCCAAAAATTCAATTTTTTAATTTTTAATTTCGTTCTTTACAAATAAAACAAAAACTACGTATTCCACCCAAAAGTGATTAATAACAAATTTGTAGATCTTTCTTCAGCGCACAATTTTGATCAAATCATCTTTTTTCGTATCTTACATAGTTTGACAGACACCGACGTAAAAAATATTTTTTCTGACACAGGAGGCCTCAAAACGTCGAGATTTGATGGAATCCGCGAAAGTCATTTTTCACATAAAACCAATACATTCTCATTATGATGAGAATGTAAAAATATTCAATTAGAATATTGAATACAAAACTACAAAATCAAGACATTCAAAGCGTTAGAGCTCTTGGGAATTTAACTTATTAAAAATTAAAATTAAAAATCAGTCTACCAAATTATTTGGAAAGATTTCCAGGGATTTACAAGGATATCAACAGATTTCAAGAAATTTAAAAGAATTTCGACAGCTTTCAAGGGAATTCATAGAATTTACAACGATTTTAATTATTTTAAAGGGAATATCCAAAGCTTTTGAACGGAATGTTCAGGGCTTTTAAACGTTTTAGGAAATTGAAAATTTTCCAAATATTCTAAATGATTTTAAACATGTTATGATATTTTTAAGAATTCTAAGGAATTTTTATATCTAAAACTTGTCAAGTAATTTCCAAACATTTTGTGCGGTTCGAAAGAATTTCCTAGAATTTCGGAAAATTTTTAAGGATTTTATAGGACCTGTAAGGTTGAAGGATACTTTAGAAAATTCCAAGGTTTTTGATAATATTTTAATGAATTTCGAAGAATCTACTCAAAAGAAGTGAGGGATTTCAAAGAATTGAAGAGATTTAAAGAGATTCCAAGAATTTGAATGAATTTTAAAGTTCTCCCAAAATGTGTTGAAAATGCACTAAAATAAGTAGAAATCATTTAAAATCTATTAAATACGAAATTAAATTCATCTTCTTAATTAAAGTTCTCTAAAAACCCCATTCGAATCCCTATACATCTTTGAAATCTTTGGAGATTTAATAAGATCCTCCTAATCTTGTGAAATTCCTTGAAATACCTTAAAATCCCTTAAATCTTTGAAATCACTGAGAATACCCTGGAATTTAATTTAACTCAATTAATTTTCCAAAGTTCTCTAGAAATCCCGCGAAATTTTTATTCTTTTAAATCCCTTGCAATTTTTGAAATCTCTGGAAATTCTTTGGAATCTCTTAAAATCCCTTTAAATCTCTTCCTTGGAAATCGTAAAAATCCATTAAAATAAGTAGAAATCATCTGAAAACCCTTGAAGATTTAAACGAAGTTCAACTTATTTACTAAAGTTCTCTAAAAAATCGTTTAAATCCTTAGAAATCGTCCAAGTTCCTTGAGATTCTTAAAGATTGCATAAAATCCTTAAAATCTTATGAAATTTCTTGAAATGTTTGAAAAACATACAGAATTCTTTAATGTCTTGTGAAAATCCTTGAAATACCTTAAAATCTTTGGAATTGCAAGGGATCTCTTGAAATTTAGTTTAATTTATTTTTCAATGTTCTCTAGAAATCCCCTAAAATCATTGGAAACCCTACAAAATTATTTGAAATCCTTTGAAATTTTTATAAATCTCTTGAAATTCTTGGGAAGCTGGTAAAATAGCTCAATATCTTTTAAATCTTTTAAAATTCCGTGAATCCTTTGAAATAATTTGAGATCCTATAAAATCCCTTAAATACTGTATAATTCTTTAAAATGCCTTGAAATCTTTGGAAATCCTACAAAATTGTTTAACATTCCTTGAAATTTTGGAAGTCTCTTGAAATTTGTTTCTAATTTCTCTATTTTTGCATCACTTCTTTTAATATTTTAACCGAGCGGAAACATAGGAGCTTCACACTCAGAAAAATATTTGTTTGAATCAAACAAATTCTTGTTTTGAAATAGGGTCAAACAAATATTTCAATGATTGATACCAATATTTTTATGATTCAAACAAAACCTATATGATTCAAACATACCATTGTTTAACTCTACCAATTTCATTTGAATCAAAAAAGTATAGCTTTTACATACGGTCAAACAAACGTTTGTTTAATTCAAACATTTTTCTGAGTTGAATGCGAACAAAGTGTATGATGCGAAAGTAAATTATTATGAAACGTAATTTAAATAAAAAATTTTGCCAAACCGGAAGGTCAATGCGCAACTTCAAGTCTTGATGAATACACAAGGCGGGAGGAAAAAAATATAAGCAGATAAGTGTTTAATGGAAGAAAAGTTTCCAAGGAGCGCACTCAGCCTGTCTTGTAATTTAAACACGTAGAAGTTCCTCTTTTATCTCTCCTTCAACTTTTTTAAATTGAGCATTTTGAGCACTCCTGTCGAGTTCCTTGGAGTGTTCGAAACGTTATTTTATTCTTAGGAGGGATGTTAAACTTTCTCAAATGAGGCTGAGATAAAAACATTCTATTTCCCTAATGTGTCGAATTAATAACAGACACAGATAAAACCAGTCGGAAAAGTGAGAGGGCTTAAAATTCTCTTTTATGATAAATCCTTCCTCTATTATTTTCCCCCCTTGCTCCATTATTTCTCACATTTCTCTATTGTATTCCAACTATCTCTCCTGAATATTGCGACCTTTCGTTTTTCCTTCCCTTGGTACCTTTCCACTAAGTTATGTGGCAGCTGGTCCTCTTGGTCGACCACAAATCCGTGAAAATTTATGCTTCACAGAATTATTCTGTGTGCAAGTGTTAATGACATTCAGATATGCAAAGATTATTTTTAAGTATTTTCTTTAATTCAAATTTTTCTCTGATTTTCTCTCTTCTGCAATCAATAATTCAGCCGAGTTCCAGATGTTACAATGGTTAAATGGCTACGCATCCCGTTTCATTATCTTTAAATACTGAGTCGATAAAATAAATAGAAATTGAAAGTTGAAAAAATACTCAAATGATTTTTTTTTTTAAATGACCGTAAACCTTCGGGACATAAAGTGCACCTGCTAATTTTTTATTTTGCCGAAACAAAATTTTCATTTAATAAATAAATTAAATTTTTTTAATAACTTTTCATGTTTGGCACTGCTCTAAAGATTCTCAAATTTAAAAAAACAGGACTTAAATCGGTATGATAATTACACGTAAATAATTTATAATGTGTTGGAGTAGGAGAAAAAACGGTTTATATTGTTATACACAATTTAATGATCAAGTGTCATTTTTTCATGATTTCCAATAATTAACAATAACTGTTAATTATTTAAACAATCTCTATAAGCAAATGTATATTTTGATCTCTTTACCACGAATAGTCTCATTTTTTAAAGGGAATCAACTAAAAATATCTTAGCAATGACTTTTTGTGTTCATATTCTTAAAACTGACAGCAAATGTTAATTATTTGAATAATTTTGATAAACAAATATATATTTTAACCCTGTCCTCGACATCTTGGTGATACGGGGACCACCGGAACGAAAGAGAGGCAGTGCTCTGTCATGCGTGACCAACAGCAGCGTAGCGAAAGATTGGGCAGTACCCTCAGCGCGTTAGTTGCCTCAGCTGTTAGCATACGTCCAAATCCAACAGAAGTCGTTTACACGCCCCTGAATGTTTACGTTTGGATTCTCTGGATTTATAATCAAGGCCACTGCAAGCCCTGCGCGAAACCGTACTCAAATCCCTGACTTTTCCCTGATTTTGCCTGACCAATTTCCCTTACTGTTCTCTGCTTTTCAGGTCTTCCCTGAACTACGGCCACCATCGAATAGAGAATATTGAATCGAAGTTGTGGTCTGTGTACATTTTCCTGTCGGAACAACTGATCTTTGAAGTAAAATTCATTCCTTTGACCATTTGGAAACTACTGCAAATCCTCGGTTTCATACTTCATGATATTTGCTCCGTAAAGCGCAAATTGGTAGAATTCACTGGAGGGTAAACGAACAAGCTCACCTATTGTTTCATATTGTGCTAGTTTCGTTGCCAAGAGTAAACTGAATTCCGAACTTATCGATAACTTTGATATGAAATCAGGCCTTAGATCAATGAAGTCTAGGGTGGTCCAAAAAAAATTTTGTTTCGTTGTCTAATCTCCTTGTTTTCTTTCATTTGGTATAAAAATAATTGTGCATTTTTTTATGAATGAAAAAATTCAACACGTGGTCTAGGTATTTTACACGCTACAAAGTGTTTATTTCTTTACGATTTCCGAAGGTTTAAATGCTTTTAGGAGATTAGAACAAATTTCTATAAAGCTTTAGGGAATGAAACAAATTTTATTTTAAGGGATTTCTACGGATTTCAACGATGTCAAGAGATATACCTTTTTTTTAAAGTATATATATTTGAACATAAAATATGTCATCCTTAACCAATGATTGAATCATAAATGATGATGAAACTGATCATAATAAGCATCTTGGATATACTTGAATATTATCCCGTGCTAAGGCAGTTTCAAAGAGCGAACATTGAGCTGTAAGACACATTATAGTAGGTGGCGGCCCTGCGAACTTAACCTTGAAAATAATTAGTAAATACAATGGTGCCCGACAACGAACATTTCAGACAATGCATTCTTTTTGTATTCCAATTGAAAAAATGCAACTTAGGTGACTGAAATGATTTGGTAAGCTTAAAGTAGAAGGAGCGGCAACACATAAAACGTGTAAAAAGTAGTTCCAGAGATTTCACAATGGTGATTTTTGAATTGGAATGCAAAAAGAATGCAGTATCTCAAATCTTCCTTGTCGGGCGCCATTGTATTTACTATCGATTTTAGAGGTTGAGTCCGCAGGGCCGCCACCTATTAGATTGTGTTTTGAAGTTTGAGGTTGACCCTTTAAAACTACCTTTTAGGAATGAAATAATTTAAGTTTGACCAAGAGTTACAAGACATAAAAGTAAGGGCACCGAATTAATGTTTAGACCTAATAATATTAATAACTCAAGGCCTGCCCACTTATTTGTTGAAAAGCTCAAGCCTGAATGAAATCACTCTCTATTCCATTTGCGGGTATCGATTACGCTTTTCAAAATATTCAAAACTCAGTTTCACCCTTTTCGCATAGTGAGCGAGTTACTTTAACATTCCTACCGGATGAGTGCGATTAAATCCGTTGCCGTCAATGAAAGGATGCAAAACATCCGGAATAATTTGGATTCTAAGGGAAAAGCAAGGGTCGGAGAGAATTTGTAAGTGATACAACGGGAGACGGCAGAATTCATAAATGTGTTTGTTGAGGAGAAAGCGTAGTAAAATATTCTCGGGAGAATTCAGTTGAGACGGAATTATTATCCTCGGTTTACGAAAATGAAACCAATTTCAAAATTTGTAACAGAACTACAATTAAAGAGAAGCATATTAACCCTCATAAAGCCCGATATTTTTAAATGAAAAGATTCAAACGACTTTGAATTCCTTCATAGTTATTCACTTTGAAATTCGTACTTACTTTACATTTATGGGTGTTCTTCAAAATGCAATATTATTGTTTAAGAAGTAGGCAACCTGAGTTGGAACTTACCTGAAACAGAAAAAAAGTGGTTTATTAGAAATGATATTTCTTTCTAGAAGAACAAAATAACATAAATGACCTTATTGGCATTAAATTCGACCCATTTTACAGTATCTTTTTTTAGACTTTAGAATATTTTGATCACTTCACTTGAAGCTTTAAATGTTTTTCATTGATAAGTTGACCTCCATAAGACTATTTTATGGCGTCCCAAAAAACACCTATACTTGAAAAATTGGGTTTTGTGAGTTCTTAGCACTAATTATTATTTTTTTTGGTTCTTTAATTACAATTTATTCATAACACATAAATTATTACTTTCTATTGTGTTAGAGCGAGGCAATAATCAATTAAAGTTAACGAAAAAATAGTTCAAACAATTTGTTATTATTTACACAAATATTTTTTCTAGCGACTAGAGTGATTTAGTAATTTTTAGATTTAGTGAATAGAATTTTACTCCCCTGTTTAGAAAGAGCGAATAGTTTTCGTAATGTTTACTCTAAAATTGTGCAAACTGCACGCGCAGATCTCAACAGTCAACACATTTTAATTAATCGAGAAGTAGACTTTATTTAATGAAAATTGCCACGTAAATGAGTTTCATTGATTTTGCTAAATGAATAAAATATTCTGTTACCACATAATGAACCACAAAATTATATCAATATTGAATGTTATATGCAATATTCAATTTCTGGAAACTATACAGACAATAGTAAAATATGAATACAAAAATATATAATCTGCTCACGGGTTTTGAATACATGTAACTGACATAAATGAATTTTATTTCGTTATGCAGGGTGTCCGCAGAACTTCATTTTCAAAATTCGCTATCTATTCCCTGATCAATTTTTCATATTCCCTGGCCATTAATATTCAACGAGCAGAATTTTAATCTTGTAACATTTTCAACATAGAAACATTTATAAAGAGAATAAAACAGTTTCGGAAGAGAATGAACAAATTTAAAATTTATTTATTTATTTCAACCGAAAAAGATGAGTTTTCTACAATAAAAAATGAATGTTGAATCTAAAAGGACGAGTATTTAACAAAACAGTTGAATTTTCAACCAAAGAAAAGAATTTTCAACCAAAATGAAGGATCTGCAACCAAAAAAATGAATTTTGAAGGAAGTAACTAAACTTTTAACCTAAAAAGATAATTTTTCAACCAGAAAGACGCATTTTCGCCAAATAAAGATTTTTTAGTAAACAAAAAAGGGTTTATCCGCATTGCTGAACTTTCAACCCAAAAGACGAATCAAATATTTGCCTTTTTAACCAAAAAAGAGTACATTTCAACCAAGAAGATTACTTTTCTCAGAAAAAAAGGAGAATTTTCAACAACATAGTTAAATTTTCAACCAAAGAGATAAACCTTCAACAACAAAAAAATTTTATCAAAGTATTTCAAATTTACCGAAGTCGTTGAGGTTTCAATTTAAAAAAATCAATTTTCAACCAAAAATGGAAATCTTACATTTTTATTTAAAAAATTAATTTTTAACAAAAAAAAAACCCAAAAAAAAAATAGTTTTCAAACTAAAATGATGAATTTTCAAGTGAAATAGGAATTTTTAACTAAAATTTAAGCTAAATAACTAAAATATGAATCTTCAAAACAAAAAAATAATTTTTAGTGAAGTAGATCAATCTGCAATTAAGTAATTTAATTGTTAACCAAAAATATAAATTATCGCAAATAATGTAATAGTTAATAATAAAAAAATTTAATTTTAATTTTAAATAAAAAACTGTTAAATTCAACCGAAAATGGAAACAAATTTCAAACCAAATCGTTGAATTCTCAAAGAAAAAAGAATAATTTTCAACCAAGTAGTTTCTTTTTTAACCAAAAAATGCAATTTCTACTATATGAAATGAATTTTTAAACCGAAAAGGTAAATTTTCGACATATTGTTGAATTTGCAGCTCAATAATACAATTTTTTACTCAAAATATTATCGGTAAGAGAAAACAACTGAAAAAAAATAAATAAAAATACAAGGCAAATCAATTATTAACAAGAATATCATATCAAGGTGGCTGCAAACTTCATTTTAAAAATTCTCTAACTTTTCCGTGACCAATTTTTCATTTTCCCAGATTAATGTTGAAAGAACACAATTTTAATTTTTTATATTATTTTATTTAAAGTGCCTCTTATATAAATTCCCTGCACAGAAAAATAATGAATATTGATTCATGAAAATATCATTACGAATACGGACGATAAAATATTTTCTTAATCTAAGAAAATAATTCCGGTCAAGAAACTGTACCAGATTAAAGAAACTTGTTTTTCTTGATTTAGGTACATTTTCCTGAGACAAGACAAATTTTCTTCGATCATGAAAATATTGAATCGTCAGCATTCGTACTGGTATTTTCTTGATTCAATGCTAATTTATTTTCCGCGTGACTTGCGAAAGATTTTTTTTAAATCCCTAACTTTTGCTGACAAATAAAGTTCCCTGACTTTAAACTGATTTCCAGGTTTTGCCTGACCTACGACTACTCTGTTATTCATATTTAACCACATTTCTTATCATAAGAGAATATCTAAAGACAGAAAAAATTCTAAAGAATTCAGTTTTATGTTTATTATCCTTTCCTATTTTTAAAAATTTCTAGAAAATAATAAACTCGTATTTATTTGGTGGCCCATTACTTTGGAGACGTCGATTCGCCAACAGAACAAGATTCCTCTCCAACAGGTAGTTTTATCGACATCTTGTTTCACCGACTAGTCAATATCACTTTTAAACTCTAAAAGTTCGATCTGCTAATCCGTCTATAGAGATGGAAACAAATTCAGTACTTTTCCTAGATATTTGACAAAATGACAAGAAAAACCTGTCATTCTTGTCCATATTTTCAATAATAGGAATATATCGAACTCTTTCAATTTCACAGAAAAAGGGGCGATAAGAGAGCAATATATGGCACTATTGTTCATAGCAATTCGAGTAACGATTTCAAAGGCCTTTTCACTCACTGTTATTTTAATTTTTTTTTAGCTTGAGTATCGAAACTCGTGTAGAAATAGATTTTTTTTCCATCAATACTCTCCTTTCTTCATATTTGTTTGTTCTCTCTTGTAACATGCTTTTTGCTTCTACTACACAAATAAATATTCACATTGGTGGCTTGTGTACCACGAATCGTTATATTCGATATATGTTTATGGATTTTCAAAGCTCTTTCACGATTAGCTCTGGCAGTGGAGCCAAAGTTGACCCAGAAAGTCAACATTGGGATAGAAGGAAAGTTTCCTTCACTTTTTTTCAAAATAACGAAAAAATTAAGCTTACTATTTTCATTAAAGAGACGTTAAAATGTTATGCAGGGTGTCTAGCGGAATTTCGTTTTCAAATTCCCGGATTAACCGAATCGGAATTAACATTTTGCCGCTTATCTCTATAGTGATATATGTGTCGCAATTTCGTGCGACATTATTATTTAAAAAAGTACTAAATAATGTTGGAAAAGTTAAAAAAATTAATATTCTTTTACCAGGATCCGCATGATTTTAACAAAAGGGCTAGTTTAGGATAAGTTTCGAAGAAGATACCTTGAAATTAATATGCAAAAAACATCATCAGGGTGCACACTCAAGCTTAAGAAGAAATTCCAGGGTATTTCCCAGTTTTTATGGTCAAAAATTAAATTTTTCTCGGTTGATTTTTAAGCGCTCATATTAATAATTAATTAATACTAATTGCTTTATCACATACATTTTGAAAAGAATTGAAAATTTAAAAACTCCAAGCTTAAATATATAATTTAAATTATCGTAACAGTAATTTTAAACTTTATACAGCCCAAAATGGTCTCAAAATGGAGGAAATAGGATGATTTTTTAAGAAAATAGCGAAATAATAGGGGAATAAATTCTTTTAAATAACATTAGTGTAGCTAATATAGTCCTAAGATTTCAAGTCGAAATATATTGCACTTTCTAGAAAATAGTGGAATTTTCAACCAAAAAAGATGAATTTTCAACAAAACAGTTGAATTTTCCAGCTAGGAAGTCGAATTTAAAAAAATCTGCCCGCCGCGCGGGCACAATCTCATCGCGCGCTTCGCGCGCGGCTCGCTTCGCTCGCTAGTTTAAGCGCGCCTAGGGAGCGCGACTGTTGGTTCTCGCGCTTCGCGCTTCGCGCTCGATAATATATTCATCGCGCGCTTCACGCTCGATGATGTGTTTACCACGCGCTGCGCTCTCGGTCTTTGCATTTCTCCCACATTTGCGCCCAGACCTTTTAAAATTAAAGGTCAAATCACCGACAACTGTAATTTGGTGATTGTGACTTCTCTTTTGTTAAAGCTCCTCTGGCTTTAACGAACACATTCTCATCACG
>JAABKJ010006228.1:0-22183 GCA_011634705.1 Andricus grossulariae | reverse complement strand
AAGTTGTCTGCATTCCCATGAAGGCATGTCAAAATACTCAATTCAAGGCTTCCCGCTCTTCGGGCCTCTTTTTTTTTAATTAGTCACCCACTGATGCGGGCGTGGCCGTACAGCCCGTACAGGGACCGTGATGGGAGATTACGAAACTGCGCAAATTAGAATAAGCATGTACAGGGGGTGTAGAATAAGGGAACTGTAGAATCAGCAAACTGTAGAATAAAAGAAAGTTGACTGTATTATGAATTATGTCAGAATTATATTGATATATCTCTTTTAGGGGGAATTTGAAATTTCTATAATATGCAATTTTGGGTTTTCGATTTTTCGCGTCTCTGTACCTTAAGATTTCTATCAAGAGTAGTGGCAAAATTCAGTCGCTTCCTCTTTAAGGAATCTTTGGACATTTACGGCAAAGGCCTTGATTATATTTCTTTAATTGAAATATTAAATATCTCTCAGAGATATTTCTAAAATATCGTAGCATCATATTTGCGTTCTCAAGCAATAACACGGTGTACCGTGGGACCTGGTCAATAGAACCAAATATAATTCTGTAAAAAAGATTTTACAATCTCAGCACAAGCTATTTGCAAGCAAGCGGGGAGTCGTATGGCTTTAAATGGTTGCCAAAATAAATGGTTGAGAATGATAAAATTACAGAGAAATATCTCTTTATAATTCAGGACTTAACAATCCTAAGGTTTTAAAACTTAAAGTAAATTCCTTGTATAGCCAAAAAAGCTCGCACATACTCGCATCCGCATTTCCGTCCCACATTCAGAACAATAGGCTAGGTCTACCTGCGATGCAACATTCTTCAGCCGCTCTGGGGACTCGGAACCTGCTCTTGCGCTTCTCTTGTTTCTTAAGAGCTGAGATACCTGATAGACACGTAATATAGAGATTCACCAATGTCTTGAGAGTCAATCACCTAATTGAGGGATAATCCCTTTGTGTCGTCTAAAAGCCCATAATCGAAATAATTACATGAAATTTATTGTTTTAGGCTTCGGTCTGAAAAAATACACCTGTTTATAGAAAAGACTCCTTGCTTTATAAAGAGAGTGCACTGATCCTGTGAGGTGAGAAATTAAACCTGATTTTAGTGCAATGAATCTCTAAAGAGAATTTCAACTTCTCAAGGGAAGTGAACCTTCTTAGAATTGTCTCTATTAAGATTTACATTTCTTTCTAAAAGAGAGTTGCAGGAAAAGTGTGATCAAAATCCGAAAGTGATAAATCAGTTTAGGTATTGGCAAATACACATATTTCTTTTAACTACATATTGTCTTTTGAATGAATTCCCTTATGATTTAGAAGTCAGATTATACTTGGGTTCTCTCTGTCTTGTGAGCAGTACACTAATACCAATTTTTGTTTTATAAATAGCTCTACATTAAGCTTCTCATTAACGAGAATTAACCATATCGCAGGCGTATATTTTACAGGATTTAAAATTTGTATTATTCTCCACTGCGTATGTAGCAGGTAACAAGTAATTACTTATTTAATGCAAATCTTGACAAAAATATATTAAGCGTACGATCTTATACGACTTACGTGTAGATTGCCCTCTAGTGCATCAGCTGAATTGTTAATTCAACTAACTCAGATAGCCCGGCCAAAAGCCGGCGGTTGCAATATATAAATAAAAAATAAGGTCAAGCAATCACCGCAGAGTCCCACTGGGAGCAACTGCCATATAAAAATGAAACCAATTCCCAGTAGGACCACGGTAAATCACGCTTATGGCCACGTCTCACAACCGTGAGATGGGTTGTTTATGATGTATGATTTATGATTTGATTGACCAAAAATTAGATTTATGATTGCAAAATTATAGCGAAATTCAGGCTATATTCTATTGAAAGAAGAAACATTTCATAACCAATTAAAGTGATTTTTAATCAATATAATTTGAACACAAAATAGAATGAATGTGAAAATGTTCTATTACTGGAAGTTTAACTTTCTGTTAATATACTGTTCCTAAGTAAATCCAATTGAAATTTTAAAGACTTACTAAAAAATACGACGATATAATTAATTTATTTCAGTATCATTAAAAAATAAACATTTATGATGAGTAATGAAAATACATTTGATACTGTCTAGATCAACGGAATTTTCCGTAAGATGAAACGGTCAAGTATAGTGCTGGCACTAGTATTACGGTCGTAATCCAAACGTGTTGGAAATTGGTTAGATGTACGAAAAATTTTATAATGTTAGACAGTACAAAAATAAATTTCAAATGCAATTAAGTAACAGTTTATGTAAAAGTTAATAATTTTTGTGTTACGTACCAGGAGAAAGAAGCAAAACGGCCAAGACTAAAGAAAGTATAAAAAAAGCGATCCTCATTTTCTAAGTAGAAGAGCCTGATTCGTGAGCTTTTCGTGAAAAGTCTAACTGATTCTGTCTTGTAATAAATGAGCTCTTCAATATGCTAGCCATTATCTTATTTTTCTTCCATATTTTGGAAAACATTTTTATGGAGCACACTAAAAACAGTAGTGATATTTCTATTTATGTAAACACTTATCTGAAAAAAATATTCTGGCCCGTTCGCGTATCGAGAAACCTTCAATTCTATACTACTTCTATACTATCTAGCTTACAAATCAAAATGTGGGAATTGTATCTGTTTTTATTTATTTATTTTGTTGTTTGCAAATATGATTTTAAGTCCGACTGAAATAGAAACAGATGCCAGAATTGAAAAAAAGATGAAAATATATACAGTTCTGAATTTTTCTGAGAATGAAATTATTGGCTGAACAACATTTTTTTTCTATTGTCAAGGAAATTTTCTTCAAAACGAAACTTTATTCTTGGAACACGCACCTCGAAAGTTAAACTTTTTATGCATTTAAATGATATGTAAAGCGAGTCATTCATTAGCACATGTGGACTTTGATTCTTGTATATATACATATATAATTAAAAAAACAAGCTTAAACAACCACCGCAGGGTCCCACTGAGAGCAACTGCCATCTAAAAAATGACACCGGCCCCCAGTAGGACCGCGGTAAGTCCCACTCATGGCCACGTCTTACAACCGTCAGATGGGTGGTCATATAACACGATGAAATCAAAACGACAGGGCGGCGAAACCGTCGTGTGTCTTGAGGACACGAAGCGACCCCAGGATGACAGCTTTCTGCATCCATCTCACAAGTGCCGAGGCATATTTTTGGCACACGGGTACGGCTTAAGGGTTGCGACTCAGTGATAGCTTCGCACCTCCGGGAGCACCTATCACAAGGACAACTACTCGTACCGAATATTTTGGGTACAGTCATTGCAGCTCCCTTGTAAGGTTTTGATGCCTCTCCTCCTTTTCTTTCTCCTTGGCAGTGATGTTGTATTCGGACGGAGCCGTGAATTTCATCACGAATATAGTTAGTTTTTCGAAGTCTTAGAGAACAATGTCAGGCCTCGAGTGTGCAACGGAGACTGCTGTCCGAAAATCGTAGTTCCAGAAAATTTGGCACTTCTCGTTTTGGACAATTGAATCTATCTCCGTTGGAGTGTTCGGCAGGGCAGGTAGGTTATGGGTGTCCAAAAAGTAACGAAACACCTAAATAATTTTCCAGGTAAAATGTTTTTCGAAAAGGTTAAGGTCATTCTTGTAGTAACTTTTAACTAGGAATCCAGTGTTGACCTTGAATTTGACCTTGAGCTTGGCATTCTGCTCTACCATTTCTTTGAATCAAAGAAATTTTATTTGATTCAAATAAGTTTTTTTCTCAGTGTAGGTTTATTTGAGACGATACATTTTGTTGTTGCCCATTTGATCGTCTTTTGCGTTGTTTAGCTGTAAATTCGAATTTTCGACTTTCTTGTGGCATTCTCTACGTTAAAAAAAAACTATTATTCCTGTTTTAAAATAGTTAGTGGCAGTTTTGTAGAACTTTTCAAAACAAATAATTTTTGTCTCTTGTTTTTTTACTGTATCTGGCGTAGTTTCGTGGGAAAGTTGAATTATTACGTTTTTCAGTTTGATTTTTCATGGCTAAAACCATAAATATTGGCAGTAGAAGGCTGGCTAGCGAACTTGACCTGTATTTTCGGACCACAAACCAGTGTGCAAAAGGAAAATCGAATTAGAAAATTCCTTTAAAAGTTACGGCCTCGTCATACAACAGAGAGACAGACAGACATTTCCGTGAAAACGATTTTTTCTGACTCAGAAGGTCTCAAAACGTCGAGAATTGACGAAAACAGGATAGGTCCAAAAACTACAGGAATTTAAGACATTCCACCTCAATAATAAGAATATAAAAAATATTGAAAAAGCATTCAGAATAACATCAAAATATTGTTTTATTCATGTCTAGACAATACTTTATCTTAAAAAAGCCTTTGTTCATTTAGAAAACATCTATTATGTTTTGAAAACTAAGTAAAAAAAATGTTACGCAATGTCGATGAGAGAAGGGAGCTCAAAAAGAAATGTGACGGTCTGTCACATGGGGGGGGGGCGTTAATACTTATAGAAAATAATGTTACGTAATATGTGAACGCTCCTAAAGCATCCTCATTTTTTAAAAGTAGAGAAAAACTAATCAATGATTTAATTAATAATTTAGTTTACAGTGTAGTCGTTACCTCACAAATTACAGGCGCAAAGGTTGTCCTTCTGAGATATTTGTATTTCACAAGTTATGGTAAAGAAAAAAAAATGATTACTCAATTAGTTAAAACTGATCTCACAAGTTTACAATCTTTTATGTTTGAGGGAATGCTGGTTTTAAAATTTTTTTATTATCAGTTTATTATTATTATTACCATTATTCTTATATTATTTAGAAACTGTTAAAGTGGTTTACAACATTTACTTACCTATACAATAAAACTATGCTGAGGACAAATATAAAATTGGAACCAATTTAATATTCAGTAATAAAATTATTTGAGGTTCTCAAGGTAAAATATGATTAAATATAGACGATCCAGAAAAACAACTCAGTATTTTTTCTTGCAGGTTATATCTTTATAATTCATAATAGATAATGTACACCAATGAGATTTTTATTATTTATTTAACTATACTTCTTCTTTTTAATTTGTTTAAAAATTGATCATTTTCAAACAAATTATATACATTTTGTTGTAAATTCGTGCTTTTTGGTAGAAAATTAATCTTCCTGATTGAAAATTCAACTACTTGGTCGAAAGTTCAACTACTCTGCTAAACAGTCATTTAATCGATTGAAGACTGAGCTAATTTGTTGAAAATTTGTTGTTTTTTGGTTTAAACTCAATTTTTGTTTGACTGAAAATATTGATTTCCATTATTGGTCAAAACTTGATCGTTTCTAGATCCAATTTCGACAAAAAGTGGAAAATGGTATTAAAAATAATTTGTACTTAAAGAAATTGCAAAAAAGTATAATTATCGCTAAAAATACGCTGAACCCAATTATTCACATACGGGTGTGTTTCGAACCCCTATAAAACGGACTTATGGGAGTGAAATGCAAGAAAAAATTATCGATTCATATTCTATAACTAATTGTGAAGAAAAAAGTTGAGAGCCAATTCGATACACATATTATTAACGATTCTGAATTTAAAAAAAATATATATATATATTTTTTTTTAAAACATGCGTATTTATTCTTTTGCTTGGCTTCGAACAAATTAAAAATTTGGACGACGCAATTGGGAAATGACGAAGGATAGAATGAAGCCTTGAAAACGACAATATATTGACTTGTTAATGTAATAATTAGTTACATACATTTTAATCCAACTTTGGATTACAAACAATATTACATTTTATTTTATATGTTTTTTAATGTAAGTAATGATACAGTCTGTAATGAATCGGTATTTGCAACAACTTCAGTAAAATTAATTGGGAAGATTGGGCGATGACTGCCTACTAAGCATTCCGTTGATTCACTTCTGGTCATATTATCAACTGCGCCGCTTATCATGTTTATTTTTACTCTCAGACGATCTCCATGTTTCCTATATATTCCGCGAAGGATCCCGGTATACTCCAATATTGCAAAAATGTCACCATTGGATGCTGATAATACAATATATTCTCGGGATGGCAGGGGCACAAATTTTCCATTTCCTACGAGCAATAGAAATGGGTTGTCGGCAGGAAAAACGCATCTTCGAAATTCAAATCGTCGGTACTTATTTATGAAAGGAACAAGCCGAACATATCCAAGTTGTGGTAGTGCATATCCAAGTACTCGATCAAAAGGCAGTCTGCCAGGAGGAGATTTGGACCGGGCACGAGGATTAGGCTCCTCAGGGGTAGAAGTCCGATCAGGAGAATGTTGTCTGCCAGAAGAAGAAGCACCAGAATCACGTTCGCTATTGGTATTCCTGTCGGATTGTGAACTTAGTTCTGCAAGGAAAAACAGAGGATTATTTTTTTTTATTCAACGCACGCCAGAGTCAGCCTCAAGACCATATTAGTTATATTAGTTAGGGAAAATCTGGAAATCATGGAAAAGTCAAAGAATCTTCGTAGTCAGGGAAGGTCAGGGGTTTCGGCAAAAATTGGCAAAGGTCCGGGAATTTCTTTGAGTAACTGTCACTTTTTTCTCAAAACACTTTTCAGTTACTCTTTTTTAATGAAAACATCACATGAATCATTTGAAATTCAATAAATTAAACCAGAGAATGCAATTATTAACTGCCACTATGTAAATTCAGGCCCATAACTATTTCTGAATTATATAGAACTCTTAGAAATATTTTAGGGTATTTTAAAAGATTCCAAGCAAGTTTTAGTAGATTTCAAATAATTTTCCAGAGCTTTAAAAAGTTTCAAGGGAGGGAGGTCAAAACGTTTTCAAAGGATTTGGAATATTTCGGGGTAGTTTGAAAGATTCCAGGGAATATTCGAGAGCTTTAAAAAGTTTTAAGGGATTTTAAAATTTTTCAAAGGATATTACATACTTTCCACGGATTTCAATGATTTTAAGGGATCCTAATCCTAGACTGGTAAATATAGCTGGTTCATCCTCTAATAGTTACCTGGGATGATACATTACCCGCAACTTGTACCGTGACACAATGCTTTTTATTCGTAGTAGAACAACTTTAATATAGTGCATGTTCTTCTTTTTCTAATAAGGAAGTCAATAGTAATAATAATATTCTGTTCATATTTTAAAAAATTTTGAAAAAATTTCTGAAAAACAAAAAAAAACGGAATCTAAAAGATGAATAGTCACGCTTCAAGGGCATGCAAGCCACTTCCGCCTTTTATTTGAAAAATAATAATTATGTCAACATATGAATGAGAGGAAATAAAATGAAACTGACAAATGATAAAAAACTTTAAAAATAACAGTAACATTGATTATTTAAGTTGAGATTTATTATTAACCACCTATAATGGTTTAAAATGTTCAAAAATTGTGGTGGCTATCCTTTCCACTGACGAAACTCGGTTGATATTCACTGAACCGAGTTGAAGTGAATTATGGTTAGGGTCCCGCACCAAATTTTACCTGACCATAGTCAGTATAGTACTTTAAACTTTGAGGAGGGTAACGTATCACCCCAGTGAACCATTCTAGGGTTAAAAGCTCTCAAGATATGTCCATATTTCAAGGTATTTCAGAAAGACGCAAATAAAATTTGGAAAAAGTAGCCATTGAGATGAGCACTGGATTGAATCGATCATTTTTTATTTGTATTAAGCTTAAAATATATTGAAAATTATAGATATATTTTATTATTATATTTACCAATAAAATTAATGATGACCGCCAAAGTGAAAACAGAAAAATAAACCATCCGCATTTTTTGAAAGTAGAGGAAAATCGGTTGAATGCTTAAACGAATAATTGAATCAACGTTGTAACTAATAAATGTTTCAGTGCTTTATTAAAGTACAGATCCATAAGGTAGTCGTTATCTCACATATTATAGGCGTCAAGTTTGTCTTTCTGAAGTTTTTAGATTTATTCCCATTTTGATAGTTATTTTTATGATTATTCTTATCTGATTTCAGAACTTTTCAGGTGACCTAAAAAATTGCGTGCCTATACAATAAATCGGTGTGGTAAAATGAAATTAAGAATAAATGTATCTAAAAAACAAAGTCCTGCTTTTTTATTCAGGTTATATATATATTATATTGAATCATCTAATCTAAATTTCAAATTAAATCAGATGAAAACTTCGTGAATAATTTGAGATCCCTTCAAATCTGATGATAACCTCTAAACTTTAATTAAATACTTTGAAATCTCTTAAAATATGTGCATTATCAGACATTTTTACAATTTTTTTAAATTTCACTAAATCTATTGAAACTGCTTTGAAATTCTGGGAAATTGTACAACAACTTAGGAAATCACTTAAAATCGCTTAAAATATTTAAGATCTTATGTCATCTTTGAAACTAGAAAAAATTGATTGGAATCTGTTAGGGGCCGCTTAAAAACTACGTCACAATAACAGGGTGGTATGAAAAATTTTGTGATCATTTCGGTCGAAGGGAGGGGTGGCGGAGAGATTAACGCAGAATATGACATCATGCCTGGAAACTATACATGTTAGCAATCATTTTGTTAAATGTTAAAAAAAATTAACATGAGTGATTTTATTTTACAAGTAATGCATCTGAATACAGACTTCACACTCTTTACCCAATACTCCTCTTCACACCTTTTTTTAATTTACCCTGAATTCATTAAAACTGCACTTTTTCTTGTTTTCACGTTCAAATTTGATCTGAATTAATATAAAGCAATATAAGTGACCAATTATTCTCGATTAAAAGTTAATCTTTTCAAATTGAAAAGTCTACTGATGAATTTTTGATTCAGAATTCATCTCATTTGATTAAATATTCTACTTTTTGGTTCAAGATTTAACTATTATATTAAAATTTAGTTTTTTTGGTTAAAGATTGATCTTTTGTTAGAAAAAAAATGTTTTTTTTTGTGGGAAATTAATTTTTTTATGTGAAAATGTAACTATTCTATTTTTGTTTGAAAATTGATCGTTTTGTGGTGAAAATTCCACTATTATATTTTTCAATGGGAATTCCTCTTTTTTTTTGTTAAATGTTCAACTACTTGGTTAGAAGTTGAAGTACTTTTTTGATAAATCATTTAATCGGTTAAAGATGGAACTTTTTTGTTACAAATTCGTTCTTTTTTGGTTGAAACTCAATTTTTTTACTGAAAATGTAATCTTTCTATTACTGGTTAAACTAACTTTGAATTCAATCTCGAGTTTTTCTACTTTATTTGTATTTATATTTATATGGTGCTCATTTCACAAGCACATTGCTTCCCGTCAGCAAATGTATTAACTCCCTCATAGAGGAAGCATTCGTGATTTTTTGAATAATAAAAAATCCAAAGTTATTGTTTTGGTCAATTTAAAAATCGAAATTTACAAAAATACAAAATTCAAAAATAATATAAAACACTTTTAAAATACAATTGAAAACCGAATTTTGTATTTAAAATGATAAAAATATCAAGCTGAAAAAGGGAAGGAGGAAGTTTTGTCACACCCTACCTCTTCCCCAGCTTTATGATTTTTAATGTCGATAAAAAAAGTTTTTCTGTTTAAAACAAATGTTTCAAATATTACGAATAAGCGTAACTTCTTTACTCTTCAATAAAGTGTATTAATATTGTAGTTCAATCGATTTGCCTCGAATAAAGGAATCTTTTTCGTTCTTACATCAATTTTGAATGATGTTAGTGAAAAAAGTTTCACTATAAAAAACCGTTTTTCAAATATTATGCATTAGCATAGCTTCCTGTATAATATAAATGACCATAACGTTCTTTAGCTTTATTAAAATGTATTAATATTATGAGTAAATCGATTCGTCTCGAACTAAGAAATCTTTTCTTTAGTGTTTTATTTATTTAAGAACCATCCGATTCATACAAATAGGTTACAGTTCAATTCTAAAACTAACTGTTATTTTAATAAATAAAAACAAAAACTAAAATTAAAGGTTGACCGTAAGCATTACCACAGAGGAGATAAACCGTACTT
Organism: Andricus grossulariae; assembly: GCA_011634705.1. Lineage (NCBI taxonomy): Eukaryota > Metazoa > Arthropoda > Insecta > Hymenoptera > Cynipidae > Andricus > Andricus grossulariae. The sequence continues at coordinate 12,171 of JAABKJ010006228.1, read as the reverse complement.
ACAACAAAAGCAAATAAAAAAACAGTGAACTATATAATAAATTATAATGCTCATTCGTGAAACTTACTGACAAACATAATAATTGTTTCAATAGAATCTTTTTCCGGGTTATCTAGAATATTCAGCCAGGCATTCCTTATCTAACACATATCCCTACTTTCGCTTATACATGAAATCCTTACAGTTTTAAAAAATTGTCATTCTACTAAAAGGTGGTACACAGGTTCTGTATTAAAACTATTCTCATGACAGTAGATACAATAACTATCAACATTCAAACTTCAGGTTTTATTCTCAATTATAAGTCCAGGTATGAACTTATTTATTAACCTTAATTGCGCTATAATTCTAATAAAACCGAGTGGTGTTCTTGACAGAGTGAAATATTTTGAGGTCCTGCTTGCAAGGTTAATTGAGGATAAGGTATTAGAGCAGAGGACAAATAGGCTCTCTGTAAATCTTCTAGACATAATATTTTATCACAAACTCTTATCCACGTCGATTTATTCTGTTGTAAAGGGGCAAGAGAAAGAAATTCCCAATCGCCCTCTATCCCGATTTTTTTAAATATACTTCTAACCTGGCGGGCCCAGTTGTATTTATCTAGGGTTGACAGATCATCATTCAATCTACCCAGTTCTCTTAATCTCAAATAACATTTCTTTGGGTATCGATCGTCGGACATATTGAGGATTTTCTCTATCCAATTGAGAATTGACCCAAAAATCGTGGCCGTAAGCTAGAAGCAATATTTCCAACAAATGGTCTATTGATATACCTCTGATACCTCTGGCATACAAAAATTCTTGTAAATCAGCAACTAAAAATTCAAACATTGCTGAACATAGGACCTCCCCCTGCATGACCTCTTTCGTTACATCTACCGATCCGGAGACGTCCTTATTTCCCTTGATCGCAATATTAGCTTTAGAGTGAAAATCTATTGCAAATCTCATAAATTTTAACCCACAACCTTTTGAGATTAATTTGTTCGATAAGACATTATGACTAACTAAAGGAAAGGCTGCTTTGAAATTCACAAAGAGTACAAAAAGTTTGCCTCTGTTAAGTTTCAGACGATTTTGAATCATTGCGTTAAGGGTAAAGATCTGATCCGTGCAACTTCTCCCCCTCCTGAAACCTGCCTGCCACTCTGAGAGGAGTTGCATGTCTTCAGCCCAAGCTGTCAGCCTTTTGGAAAGAATCTGAGTAAATATCATTGCACCACAGTTAACTAAGGCGATAGGTTGGTAGTTAGCAGGATCAGCGACGTCCACTTTCTTGTGTATCATTCTAAGAAATGTTTGAAATCATGATATTGAGACCTTTTCTTCATAAATTATTTTATTAAATAACGAGCTTAGGTAAAGGATCAGATTGCCGGGCAAATTTTTTAAAAAGTTGTAGCTAATACCATCCGGACCAGGGGCCTCACCATTTTTTGACTGTTTCAAGCTTGAAATAGTTTCATCGAGAGTTATACGTGAGTCAAGATAAGGATTTCGAAAATCATTAATCGGTATTAGGTAAGAATTTTGATCGCGGACTGTGTACAGAGATTGCAAGTACTGTTCCCATATGTTTAAGTCTATATCATCTTCATACGAAGGTTTGAAGTTATAGCTATTTACTATTTCCCAGAATTGCTTGGAGTCAATTGCATTCGCGAGAGAATCCAATAAGGAATTTTTATAATCTTTCTTCTTGGAATCTAATAATTTTGTATGTACTTTTTTACAGTTCATATAAATCGGCACAATATCAGGATTGAATTTTTGTTCTCGCATTTCTTAAGTACTTGTTTGAGCTCTCTTTTACTTTTTCTGCATTGTGTATTAAACCACGGCTTCGAACGACTCAGTTTCTTAGACGGTTTTACGGTCATGTTAAGTTCTGTCGCTGTCTCTTTGATAGTATTACTTAAATTTTTTGAAAGGGCATCTATCGACAACATTGCAGAGTTAATATTCGATGGGTACTGGATAATTTCTTTAAATTTATCAGCAACGTCATTATTCCACTTAAAAGAAGGGGTGCTCGAATTGTTCGCATAATTTAAGGTCGAGTGATCTAATAATTTCAAAGCTATAGAAAAGTGATCCGATCGAGTTGGAACTCTCAGCACTTGGAAATCCTCGATTATTCCCACACTATTAGACCAGGAAAAATCTATAATTAAAGAACTTTCTTCTCTTAGGAATGTACATTGAGCTGGGCAGTCGCTTTTTGTTTTCCTATTTAGGACAAAAATCCCATTTTCTCAAAGCTTTCTACCATTTGCTTTACCCTTTTGTCTAGATCAGCTGATCTAGACAAAAATTATCGACTGTTAAAAAACCGTTAAAATCCCCTCCCACAATTATCGAGCATTCCGGATATTTAAATGACAGGTCAAAGATTATTTTGTTTATATTGAACAGAAAATTTTTTAAATTAGAATTAGGGCTAGAGCATATTGATCCAATAATTATATTAAAACTATTACCTTCGAGTTTAACAAAAATGTAATCCGCTGCCGCACATATCGTTTCCATTTTATATTTGTTTGCGTTGTTGATGATGAGTAGACCCCCCTTTGCTCTTCCTTTTGAGGATTCTCTGGTAGCCGTACTGTAGACAACTTCACACTCGATGTTACGTTGAGGATACGTAATTTGAGGTGAAGAAGTAAGCCATGTCTCACTGACACAAATGATGTCATCTGTAGTAGTATAGTTATAGATATCGTCTAGATTATTAGATCCCCTTGCATTCCAAAATATAGTTCGAGATGCTGATACTGTTGTCGAACCGTCTATGAACTTGGGATCGATTTGGAGTTTTCGCCTCCCGGGGTTTCCTTTAAAAAAGGTTTGATCGAATTTCCTTTTTTAGTGTGTTTGATTTTTTAATTTAAATCTTTGTTGAAAGAATCTGAATTTGCAGGGCGACCTCTTTCTTTTATTATTCATTATTATGATTATGAAAATTTCTTAAAAATTACTATTTTAGCTTGACTCTCACATGGCGGTCCATGTAAAATGCGGGGATTTTTTTAAGCCCTTTTTCTCGAGAATGGCTGAAAAGTGCTTCGTATTACTTCAGCATATTAAAAGTTTGGTAATTACCTATTACTGGGAGGAGTACGAATACAAATAAAATTCCGAAGGATGTAGGGTTATTGGAACAGTGCATTTTCTAAAAGAATTATAATTCTGATTTGAAACAGGCCATTTTTTTTAAACCATTATAATTAACAGTTTGGAACATGGATTTTTCGTAAAGAATTATAATTTTCAGTTTGGAACAAGATCATTTCCATGAAGAATTATAATTTTTCTTTAAAACAGGGAATTTTCTTAAAGAATTCTAATTTAGATATCTTTTTCAAAATTTTATATTTCTGATTAAAATTGTAATTCTTATAGTTAGAAATTATCTGATATTCTGTCTCAGAACTAGAATTCTTTTCCAAAATTCCCTGTTTCAGATCAGAAATCTTAAAGCGGAAATTAAAATAAGACCGTGAAAACCCGGGTATTACATTTCGAAGTTTGGAAAATGTGATATTTTTTATTAATCTTGGAAACAAGACAACAAAATTTCAATTTATTTTTTTTTTTCTTGAAAAGTTTTACTTGCGAGATCTCGCATTCATTGTTGTAAAAACGGGATTAGTTGTGACACTGCGTGAATACGACTTGTAGTGGCTGTTTTCATAGTTTGTTCTATTAATAGAGATTAAAAATTTTCTGTATCATCAATTTTGTAAATCAATATTTGCAAATGAATACTTTTGGTTCATTAAAAAATACATTTTCAAATGTTTCTGAACTTTATTGATGAAAGGGAAAGTTTTAGTTCTAAATAATGTTTTCAAAATAGGAAATAATTCTATTCTTAACATTTTGATACCACGCTGTAATTTTTAAACTTTTCTACACTATCGGTATACACTATCGCTACCGATAACAAAAAAATACTGATACCGACAATAAGATTTCTGGGAACATTTTTAATCATTTAGGTTTTGCTTTGAAGGATCAATTTTATGTATTCAAGTTTTCAAAATATGTCGAAAAAGAATCTAGAAGATTTCAAAACGTATATTTTTTTAATTTCACAGGATTTAAATTTTTTGGAGAAACTTTATTATTTTTAAAAGGTATTAAAAACCTTTAGAAATTTTAAAAAGATTTAAATATAATTAAAAACTTGAAAATATTTTTAAAAATGATGTCCAGGAATATTTCAGAAATTAAAAAAAATAATGCGAAAGATTTTAAGGCAATTTCTCTGATTATGTCTTTTTTTTTAATTTTAGGCAAAATATTAATCATTTTAAAAGATATATTGAGAAGGTTTAGAAATTTATGTGATTTTTTTTAATATCCGGAAAAATGCGAATCATTTTAAAATATATTAAGAAGGTTTAGAAATTTTGAAAATATTCAAAAGTGATTTAATATTTGAAAATACTTCAAAAAGTTTAACGCAATATGTAAGCTTTGGAAGATTTTGAAAAAAAATTTCAAAGCTTTTGAAGAATTTGGAAAGGTTTCAAGAAAACAAAAAACGTTCCTTACGATTTCCGGGAAAAATGTAAATTATTTTTTATTTTTAAAACTAAATTTTTAAAGGAAATAAAGAAATATTCTTCTTTTTGTAGAAGTTATAACTGAAAAAAAACGGGAAAAATTGGAAAATAACCGGGAATTTAAGGGACGAAAATGAATAGTAGCTTGGATTTGATTTTCACTTTTTCGGTAAAGAAATTTTAAAGAAACACGTAAACTTGTTTCTTATGTTTCAATATTACATAACTTGTCTCGTATATCTTGCATTGGACAAGCATTCAAGTCCTATGTACCTATTTCTATTTCCGCTTCGACTCTAGTGGTTCAGTTTACAAGGATCGCTCTTCGAGTTTCTTGTCTCTGTGTTTACAGAAAGACTTAATCGCAATCTACGGATGTTCTGTTTCGAAATGGGCTTGTAGCGAATGTTCGCTTTCAATCCTTCAATTGCTACAGGAGACCAGTTTCCATCTTTTTGAGCCTGCTTGATTATAGTTGCTTCAAATTTTCCAAAATTGATAAAAAATATACAAAAAAATTAGGCTAAGTGAAGAAAGTTATGTACAGATCTCTGCCATCAGTAAGACAATTAGAGTGCAGTTTGAAAACATAAAATTTGCTCGAAAAACTAAACGGAAGTAAGCCGGAACGTAAAAAGAATTACAGACTGGATGCGTCAGGGGAATCCTATAAAAGTTTTCCACCTACTGGTAATTCTCGTTGGAAACTTGGTTGAGAAGTCTTTGGAAACAAAAATGCTCTTCGCCTTCGTGAGAAGTGTCGAAAGTTGTTTTACTAATAAACAAACGAGATACTTATTCAATTTCTTATGTCTACCTTCTTGAAGGAGACATAGAGCTTTAGGCAGATTTATTTCCTCTGAGAAAGTTTATTTCAATTAGGGAACGTCCGTTCATTACGTTAGGATGATTTTTCAAATTTAAGACTTTCAGTTTTAGATTTAGAATTTAGATTTCATGGAGATTTTATTGAATTTCAAAGAATTCCAAGAGATACCGAAGGATTTCGACGGATTTTCAGCGATTTTAAAGAATTTGGAGCGATTTATGCGGATTCAAAGAGATTTTAGGAAATTTTAAAAGATTTTAAAGAATTTTATAAGATTTCGAAATATTTTAAAATAAGTCACAGGATTACAAAGGATTTTGCAGATTTCATGTGATACTGAAGTACTTTCACTAACTCTTAAAAATAACAGGGGATTTTAATAGGATTTTGAAGATTTCAAGGGATTTAAAAGAGATTTTATAAGTTGTAAAAAGATTTGAAGAGAATTCAACAGATTTTAGGAGATATAAAGGGGTTTTGATGATTTCACGGAATCTTCAAGGATTTTAAGAGATTTAAAAGGATTCCACTGTATATCCACGGATTTTAGAGGATTTCTTAAGATTTTAAAACATTTTTACGAAATTTCAAACACTCTAAATTTCAAATCAGATTTCTAAATATTATAGAGTATTTGAAAGGACTTCGAGGAATTTAATTGATTTTTAAAAGATTTTAATGGATTTTAATGTATTGTAAGGGATTTCAAGAGATTCGCGAAAATTCCCTCGGTTCTTAGTGATCTCAGTGAATCTTAAAGGGATTGCCAAAAGTTCGAGGGTTCTCGAAAAATTTCAAAATATTTCACTGAATTTCAAGGATTTTAACCGATTTTTAGAGATTTTAAGGAATTTTCGCGGATTTTAAAGGATTACAAGGAATTTTAATGGGATTTCAAAATTAGATTTTAAATTTTAAGAGATATATGTAAAGGAGTTTCAGTGATTTTAAGAAATTTTAATAGATTTTAAACGATTTTTATGAATTTTAATATATTGTAAGGGATTTCAAAGATTTGGAAAGATTCTCACGGATTTTAAAGATTTCAATTAATTTTAAAGCGATTTCGAAGATTTTAAAAGGTCTTATAAAATTTAAAAATATTTCATGAAATGTTTAAGATTTTAACCGACTTTCAGAGATCTGGAGGGATTTCCACGGATTTTAGCCGAATTTTAGAAATTTTAAGGGATCCTTAAGGATTTAACGGAATTTTGAAGATTTTAGGCGATTTCTATAATTTTCATAGTTTTTAGAGGTAATCAAGAGATTTTTAGAGACTTCATGCGATACCGTAGTCTTTTCATGATTTTTGACGGATATAAGGGAATTTCAATGATATTTCGATGATTTGAAGAGATTCAAAAATATTTCAAAATATTTCAGGTGATTTCAAAATATAAGGATTTGAAAGATTTTTATGAATTTTGAAGGAATTTCAAAGATTTCAAGAGATCTCGTAAGATTTTGACGGATTTCTAGATCATTTGAGGGATTTCCACGGATTATAAGGGATTCTAATGGGATTTTGAAGATATCAAGCGATTTTAAGGGTTTTTATAGTTTTTGGGGGAATTCAAGGAATTTGTAGAGATTTCAAAGTCACTAGATTTCAAAGGATTTTGAAGGACTTTATGCAGAACCGAAGTCCTTTCACAAGTAGTAAGAGATATCAGGATATTTTAATGAGATTTCGATGATTTGAAGGAATTTGAAGAGATTTCAACAGATTTCAGGGGATTTCAAAATATTTGCAAAGATTTTTGAGGATTTTAATAGATATAGAGGGGTTTAAATGATTTTAAGGAATATTATTGACTTTTAAAGGATTGTTATGGATTTTAATATATTGTAAGGCATTTCAAAAGATTCTAGAAGATTCCCGCGGATTTTAAAGACGTCAATGAATTTTTAATGAATTTCAAGGATTCCAAGAGATCTCATAAGATCTCAAAATGTTTCCATGTCTCCATGTCACACCATTTCCTATTATTTTGCAAAAAACCACCCTTAAAAATCGAAAAATCAAACGTATGGTGGATCAGCATTAGGAAACCGTCTAAAAATGATTGCGAGACACAATATATAAATAATTTGATGCGCTGACTCCAAATCCGGGGCCAACATTTTTCTATCACCGAACATTCACCACCCTCTCCCACTTCCCCATATTTTGCAATTGCAAAAAACCACCCTTAAAAATCGAAAATTCTACTGTAAGGTGGATCAGCATGTCCTATAAACACATTTTGAAGAAAGTTGAATATGTCGAACCTAAAATTTCTTCAGCTTGAATCAAAGAAAGATGCTATTATTTTTTTTCAAAAAAAAATTTTCTAGTGATGTTACAAGCGTTCAAAAATGGCCAATTTCACGTTTTATTTAGCGATTTTGATGACTTGTTGAGACTAATTTTTTTTTTTTTTTGAAAAAACAAGATAATAGCATGTTTTTTTGATTCAAGCTGAAGAACTGTCAATTTTGACATGTTCAACTTTTTAAAAAATGGATGCATAGGACTCAACAAAAACATATATATTTTGGCCATTTTCAGAAAATTCTAAATTGAGCAAAAATGTCTTTTTTGATTTATAATTTTTTATTATTATTTACTATCGAAAACTGTGCATAGAGAAAATTCGCCATAATTTTCGAAGTAACAGGGAAATTGTTTGGAATTATCAAAAATTTGAATTTGCGAATAAAAAAAGGGAACAGAAGATATCAACCGATTTCAATTTTTTTTTTACTTTTTTGGATGTCCACCCACAAATTTTGTTCGCTCAACTCAAACGATTCGACTAAGATCATTTTTTACTCCAGCCTATATATCTATGAACGATAAAAAATAAGTATTGCTCTTAGATAAAATAGCATTCTTAAAAATTATTATTCTTCAGTAAAAATAATTTGCACTTTTTGTAACTTCATAACCAAATTTTCCTAACCTCAGAATAATTATTAAAAGTAATTAAATTTTGTTACAAACTGTATTTTGTAGCAAAGTTAAAAAAAACTGTTGTAAAAGATTTTATCAAACCGATTTAAGAATTTTCAATTTATATCACATTTATATATCTTGTTGAACAATTTAAGAACGTTTTCAGCAAATTACAATTTTTCAATTTCAAAAGATTTTGCATGTTACATTAGGGTGGTCCGAATTTATACCTGGGGCAGAATATGTCAATTCTTCCGATTTAAAATTATTTTTTTTTTATTGGGTTAAAACTTGGCTGAATTATAGTCTTAGTGGACCTATAATAATTCACTAAGGCATAGGTCCATTTATCAACCGGTTTTCGATATACAGGGGCCTGAATTTTTCACTTTTTCAGAGTTTTTTTCACGTTCTCGTTAGTGTAACTTCTTTTAGGATCATCCGATTGGAATTTTATTATAGTGATTGGGAAAGCTCTTTCCATTTACTTTAAGATTCTCATAACCATTTCTTTTTTCATTATAACTTTTTTTTTAAACATAAAAATTGAAATTTTTTGTAAATTAAAGTTCAGTCGCCTCTTTAGGAATGTTTGAGGAATTATTTGCACCCAAAAACTATTAATTTCTACATCCCACCGACCAACCCCCATTTATTGTGCTCAGAAAATGCCCAAAAAAATATGAAATAACAGTTTTACGTAAAATTCATACTAGAGACAGTGTTTTTTGTAAATTTTTCAACATGAATTATTTTTATTTGATAAGTGAAAAATTTTGAAGTATTTTCTAATTAATTTTGAATTGTTTACGCAATTATTATCTGTTTGAACAATTTTTTTGCCTTCAAATCGTGAAAAGCTATTATTTTTCGGGATAAATGATATAGTTGCTATGTTTCAGCAATAATATTTCTTGTTAAAGATATTTACAAATTATTTTTAAAAATTTCATTTGTTTGAAGAATTTTTCCCCTGTAAATCGTAAAAAGTTATTATTTCCTGAAATTAATTACACATTTAACGAATGTTGAGAGTAATATATTTTTCAACAACATTTATTAATTATTTAAACAATTTCCATTTGTTTCAACCATTTTTCCCCCTGTAAACTTGAAAAGTTACTTCTTTTCATAGAAAAGATGGCGAAAATTCTTGTTTTTTTTTAATGTCTTACACTTTGTCTCTCATTATTCAATATTTTCGTATTTCGGAATTTATACCCTAATTGTTTAAATGTTAATTATTTTTTTAAACTAGACTTTTCCCCACCATTCCTATGAAAAGGAGCAAGTGATATTAATGGTTTAAATAATCGCAAACAGCATTTCACAAAAAATATCACTCCTAATATTCCTTTCCTGGGAAAATTGTTAAAATAAATTAAAATGGTTCAAATATTACCAAATATCATAAAAAAAATACTTTTAATTTTCGTTAGTTGTGTCATAAATTCTAGAAAAAAAGCATTTTCCGATTAATAGGAACAGAATTTTTAAAACAAGTAAAATGGTTTAAATAATTTCAAAATATGTTAAGAAAGAAATTTTATTTCTGAAATTCATTAACTATATCATTAAACAAATAATTGATTAAATAATTGCCAAATATGTTAAGCAAGAAATATTATTCCTCAAATTTATTAACTCTATCATTTATCCTGAATAATAATACTTTTTCATTATGACAGGGGAAAAAACTTTTCAAACACATGATAATAATTGTTTAAACAATTGGAAATTAGTTGAAATATACTTTGAAACTCATTGAATACATTTTCTTTGAATACAAAATGCCTTAGTGGTTATACAATAATAAATCATAAGTGATGTAAATGCGTGTATTAAAAGAAAATATAAAAAAATAATTGTTCAGGAGCATTTCAGACTCTGCAGAATGTTGCACTTTGGGTAAAAGATTTTTGAAGGTTTCGTTTGAATCTCCCAATTCAAGATTGACCGCACCCGTTCGGACATTGGCGAGAATGCCCGATTCCGGTCTTTGACCGTAACATATATAATATGAAATATTACATAATAAAGAAGAAATAAAACAAATAATTATATAATGTAAATAATAGCATGAAAAGTAATTTAAGCTGCCAAAACAGGTGGCTATTATCATATATACTAAAATCTATTAAATAAATGTATGTATAAAACAATTAATAATTAAAATAAGCTATAAATAATAATAAATATCTTAAATATATTTTTAAAAAGTAATTAGATAGAGGATGCTTATGGAAGAAATGCTTTGGACTCCGCCCATCCCAAGTAAGTATTCGTAAGATTTTCCGGACCCACTTCCTTCCGAAAAAGCCTTACCTAATTAATGGACGCTCCCTTAAAAAGCCAGAGGTTTTCCGGAATTTACTTTTTCGCTCTTTCAACATAATTAATTCTGAAATTCTTCAAATTCACCTGAATGTATTTCTAGCCGAGTGAGAAAGATCTATAAAGGGTTTGAGTTGGATCGAAGAACCTGCAATTTCAACGAAACCTTTTCAAAGTTTGCGCCTTCGTACATGCGCAAGGAAAATTAGAAAGATCAGAGAATTCGTAATTGCGATCGGTCGAAACTGCTAAGGTATTTCAGTTAAGAAAATGAAATAGTTATAATGGCTGCAATCGAAGGTATTGAATGAACATAAGTACTTCTAGTAAATCAACAGCCTGACAGGCAGCGATTGAATTGGGCGAATGAGCGAGGAAGAAAACCAGAAAAAAAAATAAATTGGAGTCTTAGAAGATAGAGAAAGAGAGTAAAAAAATAATAAAGGCAATTTTATAACTGAAAAGATTGCAATCTTTTAAGTAGTTATTCTCAGTTTGTCCACTAGCCGTGAAAACCGGGAATTAGCCTACATTTTTTTTTTGCATTTACTTGCAGAAGGCTGTCGTCCTTGGGTCGCTCCGTGTCCTCCAGACACACGAGAGTTTCGCTGGCCTGCCGTTGTGATTTCTTCATGCCCTTTGGTCACCCATCTGACGGCCGTGAGACACGGCCATAGGTGTGGTTAACCGCGGTTATGCTGGGTGCCAGTGACACTGAAAACGAGCGGGATCATTTGGGTTGTAGCTCATTTGTTATGCACTCGGAGTAAGATTTTTTTTCTTTAAATGAGGATTCTTTAAGTGTGAAACTATAACATGAACATCGCTGCATTCTCATTCTTCGGTGTCTCATTTTTCTTGCAACTCAAAACAACAGCAAATCAGCGTACTTTTGAGAATCGGTGCTTTTCTGTACATTTTCATAGGTGGCAGTTGCTCCCAGTGGGACCCAGCGGTGGTTGTTCACTCAGTTATTTTTAAATTCAATATATCATAGGCGTTTAGAAGTTTCAAGCAGTCCGGCGACTGCCTAATCATTCAGCCGACTGCCGGCGTTCAGAACAATTTAGTACGAAATATTTACCTGACGTCCAAGTGCCTGGTTTATTCAGGCATTCAGAAGAATACTCGATGAATCTTCTAAACGTCTGACGAATTTTGATTAATTAGAAGAAACTAACCATAGAGTATTAAAACGATTAAAACATGCATTAAATGGCGATCTAACATTTTATTGTTATTTTGATGTTGATCCACTTGATGAAATAAACTTTTAAAAAATAATAGGAATAATGATTTTATGTAGGGGAAGATGGGGCAGCGCCGACCGGTGGGGCAAAGGCGATTTTGCCTATAACATCGCCATTATTTTACAATTTTAATTCTACTTTGCATTAAATAAATCTATTTTATCAAAGAGACAGTGTTACTTACTAAAAGCTTGAAAATTGACGTTGTAAAAGAAAAATTATGCAGAAAACAGTTTTGACA